>BMAC01000326.1:308377-324124 GCA_014905375.1 Phtheirospermum japonicum | reverse complement strand
ATTGCTAACGACTAAGTGTTATTTTAAATAAATATATATAAGTAGGTTTTGAAAAAAATTTCACTAAACAAGCTCAAAAGACTCTAACGAAAGATCACACAATACATGATTCTGATAGGCAAGCCAGTACAAACACAAATAAGCATGGGAATGATTTCAACAAATTATTCATAAGAACTCAATCATAAACTATTCATAAGAACTCAATCATAAACTATTCATAAGAACTCAATCATAATCTATTCATAACATCACAAGATTATCATCTAACATGAATTACCCACTAATTAACAAGATAAAGGTTTAGAGTTTACTAAATCGTGACAAAACTCTATCACAACACCACGGTGAATCCTTGCTAAATCCAGCTATCCCGGTGATGTAATAAACCTCGCTGAATCCTGGAAGCTTGTCACGAGCTTCCGTCTCAAGCGGTTATCACCAACCAATCAATTGAAAGGATGAAAGGAAAAATGATTCGAGAACACTCTCGGGTTGTCATCCCCAAGAGTTTAGAGATCGTCTTCTCGACCCGGTTTGTCACGAACTGGACGAGGGATTATTGGTTCATGGATGGGTTCTGTATGGTGTTTTCTGGGTCTCTGAATGTGGATGAGTTCTTGGCCTTTTGTAGCCATCAAATAGCCCTTCCGTAACTGAAAATCTCCACAAAATTCGAGTTTGTGACGCTTTTGTCCGATCGGATGGTCTCCCAGTCCGATCGGATAGATTCTGCCAGATTTTCTAACACTGGGTAACCCAGTGTGGATGATAGACCCAGTGTCAACTGTAATATACCAAATCAGGGCCCAATTTCTTTAAAACTCCACTCGTCGGCCCACATTCATCCACCTTAACACCGAAAAACTTCAAAATACCTAAAATAAACATAAAATGTGGTAAAATAAGTCGGAGATACATAAATACAAAAATATACTCAATAAATCCAACTTATACCCAAAATTAACAACAAATATAACTAAAACACTAGCCAAATATACCAAAAATCGTGACAAATACGTGCGAGTCACGTTGTACACATCTTCAGGTCGCCAAGCTCTATATGACCATGCGACTTGAATTTATCAGGTCGCTCTCTATTATCACCCCTCAATTCAAGTGCGGCGAGAGGAGGAACAAATAGTTTATTCTAGAGTCGAATTTATGTAGCGGCTTGGTGAAGACATCGGAAGTCTGATCAACAGAAGGAACAAACTGAACCTTCAACAATTGCTTCGCAATGGGGTCTCTAATAAATGAAGATCTAATTCAAAGTGATTGGTACGAGCATGGAGAATAGGATTGGAGGCAACAACAATAGCACTTTGATTGTCAACCCAAATTCTAGGAGCAGTAGGAAGTGTGACATGAAGCTCGTGAACAAGGATTAGATCCATATTATTTTTGCAGTAACATGAGCTAGGCTGCGATATTTAGCCTCGGTGTTGGACCTTGAAATAGAGGTCTGCTTTTAGAGCACCAGGAGATAATATTTTGTCCTAGAAAGATACAAAACCCAACAAAAGATTTCTTGTCATCCAGATCGTCGACCCAGTCTGAATCTAAAAAACCTATCAGAGTAAAGTATGAGGTTTTACTGTAGGTGATTCCATATGGAATTGTACCAGCAAGGTATCGCAGAATTCTCTTGACAGCTCACCAGTGTGTGCTGAGAGGACAATGTATACCTTGTAAACATTGGAAGAAATATCACTCCTAGTGATGTTAATATACTGAAGAGCTCGAATAATACTCACGTAAAATGATGGATCCACAGTTGGATCTCCATGAGATTTTATAGGACACACTACTACATAAAACACATTCCACGTCGGTTTGAAATGACATTTCACAGTGGTTTTAGATCTTCCGTAGAATCACATGTCGTTGATATTCATGGAGGTTCTACAACCGCCATTGAAAGTGCATTATTCACGGCGGTTCTACAACCGACGTTAATCCCAACTCATTAACTTCAGTTGTACGGAACTGCCGTTGTTTAATATAAGTTCTAAAAAAAAAAATTTGCTGGTGAGACCATTGAGTCTAGCTTGTTCAGCTCACTACGTCCAGGTCAGTTTCGGCGATGTCCAGCAGGTTCGTCCAAGGGAAGCCTTGCGAACTCTTGGGGTAGCTGGCAATCTCCGCCGAGATCCAACGTCCGGCTCACTGAGTCCAAGCGAACTCCAACGTCCAGCTGGTTCATCTCTCCCCCATTGATCCTCGTCTTGCCCGGTTTGAGAAGGTTGAGTCCAGGCGAACTCCAACGTGGTGGTCCTTCGTGTAGAAAAGTAGGAGTTTTACAATGGCAGCTGGCGATCTCCACCGATGTCTAACAACAGTAGGCAATCTCTGGCAACATCCAATGGTAGTTGACGATCTCTGGCGACGTCCAATGGCAATTGGCAATCTCCGAGTGGTCCAAGATGAAGATGAAAATGAAGATGCATGAAGGGATTGATGAAGATGAAGGCATGAAGGTGGGTACACGGATCAATGACATGGCGAATGCAGATCGTCGAATGAGACACGGATCAACAGTTGAAACAACTTGCTTTAGCAAGACGAGGATCGGTGACAAGGCAAACTACTAGACTACGGCGATTATAATGGAACCGTCGTGAAATGTCATCTCATTCACAGTGTTTCTAATGGAACCGACAATAAATCCCGCCAACTAATTAACCTATCACGTGAACTAATTAACGTATGAACTAATTAATGTCGGTTCTTGAGATGTACCCTTTGGCGACTAATCTGGCCTTATATCAAGTTATAGTTACATCAGCATGAGTTTTCAGTTTGAACACCCACTTGAAACCAATCAAAGACTTGCCTGGAGGTAGCTCAGAGAGAGACCATGTCTGATTCTTAATGAGAGATGCATATTCTTCACATATAGCAACTTTCCATCTGGGATGTGTTAAAGCGTTAACATAGGAGGAGGGCTCCCTGAAATTAAGGAGTTGCGTGCTGAGCCCCTTGGGCTTGTAAATTCCTATTTTAGCTCTTGCTATCATGTGATGTTTACCTTCAAAAGGATTGGTACCTGGTCCATCAGGAAAAGAAGAAGTGTGTGGAGAACTCATAATTGGTAATTCAACAGTAAGAGGTATTGTAGAGGGACTTGATTGACTGGAGGGTAGTGAGATTGGCTGATGAGTAGGACTGGAGTGATGTGAAATAGGAGGTAGTGGTGAGGTCGCAGATGATTGTGATGATGTCGCGGATAGTAGTGGAGTGGTCGCTGCCTGGAATACTGGCAGAAGAGGAGGTGGACCAAGTATATATGGTTGATTATGAGGTTGTGGTGAGGTTGATGGCGATTGTGATGAGGTCGCAAGTGATTTTGGTGAGGTCGCTGATGGTGTGGTAGCTTGTGGAACTGTTATAAGAGGAGATGGACTAAGTATAGATGGTTGAATGTTGGAGCAGGAGTGAGGTCCAGAATTCTTGGAAAGGGAAAATTTTAGCTCATCAAAGATCACATGTCTAATGATTATGACCTTGCTATCTGGTAGTAAAACTTTAAATCCCTTATAGTGTTTACTATAACCAAGGAAAGTACTGGGTTGTGACCTGAACTAGAATTTGTGTTTATTGAGTGGCCTAAGTTGAGGGTAACAGAGACACCCAAAGGGTTTAAGCTGAGTGTAGTTGGGAACTTTATTTAGTAAGATATGATGAGGGCTTTTATACTCAGTGGTTTTAGAGGGTAATCTATTGATGAGGTAGCTGGAAGTGGTAAGGCATCATCCCAATATTTGATGGGTAAATGAGAGTGAGAGAGAAGACAGAGTCCTTTTTAAACAATGTGTCTACGTTTTCTTTCTGCAAGTCTATTTTGTTCAGAGGTGTAGGGGCAAGAGATTTTGTGACGTATCCTAGGGGAGTTAAATAATTTTATGAGAGCTATGAATCCTCCCCCTCCATCACTTTGTACCGATTTTATTTTAAATTGAAACTGAGTAAGAATGAGGTTTTGTAAGTGAGTGAAGGCATTGACCACATCAGATTTATGTTTTAGCAAATAGATCCAAGTATATCTAGTATAATGATCAACAAAGGAAACATAATCAGAGAATCCATTAGTGGATTTTATAGGAGCAGGGCCCCAAACATTTGTATGTACGAGATCAAAGGACCGTTTATATTCGGTTTCTGAGAGAGAAAAGGGTAGCTTATGGATTTTACCCTAAAGACAAGCACAACAAGTGGAAAAAGTGATTTTATTATCTGAAGAGGAGAGATTACAGTTTGAGAACTCTATGTAGTAGATTATATGCAGAATACCCTAGTCTAAGATGCCATAATTGCAAATCTGCTTCCTTATTGTTATTGCTGAGCTCAATGATGAAAGTACTAGGATCTTGAGTGAAAGGTGCATGGTAGAAGTTAGTGGTAGGGGTATTGGCGAGCTGTATGTCAAATTTGAAAGTCCAATCCTAAGAGAGACTCTGAGAAGGGTTTGATGGGTAACCTTATCCTTAACACATCAAGAATTAAGATGAAAGTCAAAGTAAATAGAGTAATCTAGAGCAAATTAAGAAACACTAATGAGGTTTTTAGTTATGTGTGGAACATGAAGGAGTTTTTTGAGTAAAAAGTATTTGTTGTTGGATTTGAACTGAGAATTACCAATATGAGAAATGCACAAAAATGATCCATTTCCAACTTGAACCTTGTTGTTCCCTTTGAATTCTAAGGCGATGTTTATATTGGAGAGTTCATTAGTGACATGATTAGAGGCTCCTGAATCTGCATACCAGCTCACATCAGTACTTGAAGACATTAGTGACCGGGCAGAGACATCAATGGACTGAGTGATTAGATAGGCTGAGTAGGAGCTCACAGAAGTGTTTGAGCCATTAAGAGCATTATTAGATGGTGCAATGTAGGAAACATCAAATCTGTAATAACACTTGTCAGCAGAGTGGTTAGAGTAACCACAAATTTGATAAGGCGACATGTTTCCTTGTCTGAAACCTCTTCCACCTCTTCCTCTATTACTAGTGTTCCTTCCTCTGCCACCTCTTCCTAAGTGGTGACCTCTTCCTCTATTAACTCCTGCAGTAGTCCAGTTTTCTCTACTTTGACTGAAGGACTGAGTAGTGAAATTGATGGTAGGGCTTGATCCTTCTGTATTTATGAGATTTGAGGAATTTCTAACTTCCAGTATGGTTTCATAGCTTAGTAGCATGGGTCGGATGTTTCTGAGAATGAGGGAGTCACTCCTAGTAGTAGCGGCTACTACCACTAGGTCAAAGTCTCCTCCTAGCCAAGTGAGAACATGCATTGCTTGGTCTTCTTCAGAGATTGGTTGGCCGACAAAAGCTAGCATGTCGCAACAAGTTTTTACTTTGCAGACATAATCTCTAATGCTCATGGTTCCTTTCTTGATGGAGGATAGCTGCATCTTGTACTGCATTTATCTGGCTGCAGTTTGACTGGAAAAGTTAGACTCAAAATTTTTCCATATCTCTCTTGAGGATGCAAGGCCAACCATCTTGGTAAGTAAATTTTCAAAGAGAGAGGGGAGAAGCCAGGATGCTAACAGCTAATCTTGTCTAATCCAGAGTAGCAATTTAGGGTTTACGGATCCTTTGGAGATCTAGGATGGAGGTCTGATTTCTCCAGTGAGGTAGCCTTCAAGACCGTATCCTCTGAGGGATGTGTAGACTTGAATTTCCAAAGCAGGTAACTTTGATCATTTAGCTTGATCGAGATAAGCTGATTTTGCTGCTGAATTATTGAGTTTGAATTTTGTGAAGAGAGAGTGTTATTCTGAATTACTGAGTGAGAGCTTGCCTGAGCCTCATGTGATGGAGTGGTGTTGCCCTCCATGAGAGATAATAAGATGAGAGAAGAATAAAGAGGATGAGATATCCAGATTCAAGCAAAAATATGCTCTGATACCATGAAAGAAAGTAAAGAACTCATATTTGATGAAAGATTCAGTGTTAACTTTTCTATATATTCATTCAATCATTTTCTTGATGATTACAGTAGAGAATTTTATATCTATTTATAGTAACATGTATGACAAATGTAGCCCTAGAATATGTAGCTAGAAATGTTACAGTACATTCTGCAACGTCTACCTAGAATATGTGGCGAATACTTCTACAGTACAATCTGACAGCTGTATTAAGCTAGATGTACTGGATTAGGGTTGACATCATCAGCTGGCATAATGTAGGTCGACCTCTTATGATACCCATTGCTAATTTTCTTTGAAACCTCTTGGCGACCTCTCATACGACCTGAAAGGTTGTCAATCTTGCAACCTGGCATTGCACATCTCTTCAGGTCGCCAAGCTCTATATGACCATGCGACTTGAATTTGTTAGGTGGCTTTATATTAAAATTCTTTTAGAATGGTAACAAAAATAGTTTGGACATATCTGAAATGGGATAAAAGATTTATCGACACAATTGGAGGCACTACAGGCAGAAGTAATAGTTTAATACATGAAGATTGAACATGAATTTAATGAACTTTACAAGTTGGTCGAAATACTTTGGTTGCAACGGTCGAGGGTTGGTTGCAATTTCGAGATCGTAATGCCTTGTTTAAGAGAGAGAAGAAGAAGAAGAAGAAGAAGAAGAAGAAGAAGAAGAAGAAGAAGAAGAAGAAGAAGAAGAAGAAGAAGAAGAAGAAGAAGAAGAAGAAGAAGAAGAAGAAGAAGAAGAAGAAGAAGGAATGAAGTTACATGCCAACAGAATGAGATAAGGCAATATTATCTACCACATTTAGGAGAAGAAATATAATTGAGGGTGAGTATTTTCAAATGTGAACATCAAACGCAATTAATATGTATTCTTTTTTGCTCATTTTTCTTCATATATTTATTAGATGATGAGAGAGTTATGTTGATTGCTTACAACCAAAATTTGGCAGCATCTTCAAAATCATAAAATTACTATGAACATGTGTATATAGTCAGAAATAGCATACACGTATATACAAATAAGCGAAAAAGGACTCCTTAGAAGATCTAAAGAAAATGAGCATATAACATTATATTCAATGTCCATCTTACCTATTCCGAGAAAAAAAAAAGTGTTCGACCCAAATCATACAACATGCAAAATTTCTTCACACACTAATATAAAAGAAAAGGATGAAAATTTCAAGATTTTATTTATTTGTTTGTTTAAAAGCAAACCCTCACCTTCATTTACCACAAACAATTATTTTTTGACTACCAAAAATGCAACAATGCTTGCCAGATGCTGCTACTCAGTGATAGTCTAACGAACTTCCCCCAAAATGATGTAAATGATGCCAAACTAATCTTTTACAATGGTTATTTAATAACTGTTGTTAACCGCCTATAGTAAAGGCCCTTTTTTGTAGTAGTGGACTGCAAATGCTTTTGAAATCCACGATAACATTGTGCAGCTGAAATTAGTTTCTCTGTAATTTTCATTAAGATCCAATCTCGTGATTGTGATTCTTATATTTTGGAAGATTTATACTGATTTAGATTGTATCTACTCTTAATGAATTTCTAGTTTACTTTACATAGTAGATTATGACTTTTGTAATCATTAAAATACAAGTTTTGATTAGTAATTTTTTTTTTCATGTTGGCTCGACTATACGAATAAATTATTCTTATAACCAAAGTTTTATACGCGTACAGTTTGTTTTTCCTTCCACTAATTTACGCTCTTCACACACAAGTGTTTTATAGTTTAAAACTGTGAATCGTGGTTTATAATTCTTTCAAGGTATCAGAGCCAACACTTGATTTCACTAAGTGGGAATCCTCTTTTAAAAACTTATAGACTCACAGTCGAGTAAGTATGGTACTCGTACCTCGATCCTTTATAGATCTATTTATGGTACTTAGAAGATCATGATGTGTGTTTACATCAAATCAATTGATGAACGGCCATGGTGTATGATCCTTAAAATATGGACACCTCCCCAAATCATTGATGCAGATGGTAATCATAGGCTACAAGATGAGATTCTTTGGAATGGAAATGATCATCTTGATACTAATATGAATTTGAAGGCGCTCTATGATATCCTTTGATCTTTTGACTCAAACATATTTCAGAATGTGTCAAACTTTTAGTCCAAAAGATGCTTTTCATGCACTTCAACTTCATTGTGAAGGTTTCGTTGTCAAAATCAATCTCAAGAGAATTTTGTCAGTAAACCCTCTATAAATTTAAAACCTCAAGGAAAATCAAATTCCCTGCTGAAGTTTCTTAATTGTAAAACTATTGATTCTTTGAAAAATATTGCGAGTTATGGGATTGGACTTTGTGTTAACAAGTGTTAGTCTTCATTAGCAAAAAGTTTTCCTAATTATCAAGTGAGCAATACGGAGTCTGAAGATGCTGATGATTTTTCTCCTCTTCATGTTCTGTATAATGTTACCATAAATTTTGGTCAAAATGTGATTAAGAATGTCACTATAATTCCATTCACATCTACAAATGTATTCGGTTTTGGTCATTCAAATATCGTGACTCTTACCCAAGAAAATCTTTCACATTCTGTTACTAGCTTTAATATTGTCTATACCTCTTAAAAATCTAATATTCTTGGGTCTTGGTATATCGACATAGGTTTTTCTCGCTATATGACGGGTGATAAGAGCAATTTAAAGATGTTAGGTCCTTTAATGGAGGTAAAGTATCTTTTGGGGGTAGAGCACATGGTGAAATTTTTGGTAAGGGTACTTTAAACATTAATGGGCTGCCTAATCTCAAGAATCTATTTCTGGTTGGTAGGCTTAAGGTAATTCTTATATGTATTAGTCAACTTTGTGACAATGGGATATTTGTCCGGTTAGATAAACACCCATGTTAGGTTTTTGATGCATCTAATGTTTGTGTTCTTGCAGAAATGAGATCGATCGAGAACTATTATCAATTTTGTAAAAATCAAGTGTGTCATAATTCTAGTATATATTAACTTGATCCATGGAATAAAAACTAGGTCATGTTAATTTTAAATGATGTATTATTTAGTAAGGTGTGATGATGTGCATGGTTTTCCTAAACTTAACACTAGAAATAATAGTGTATGCAGTCCATGTTAAAAGGGTAAAGAAACTTGTGTTTTTCATCCCAAGAATACAGATAGAACTAATTCTCGTTGTTTTGAACTTGTTCATATGGATCTTATAGGTCCAATAAGTGTTGATAGTATTGGTGGCAAAAAATACTCATTTTTTCTTACGGATGATTTCTCTCTTTACGTGGATTTTCTTTTTACGAAAAAAAACCATTTAGTTTTGATGATTGGGAAAGTGGTACAAAACGATATTTAATTTGTACAACTTGAGATTCACTAGGATTCATTTTGTTCATGGTAGAGAATTGAAAATGTTTATTTTACTTCTTATTGTGATAGAAACTCTCATGAATTATTAGCACCCAAAACTCCTCAACAAAATGAGATTGTTAAAGGAAATACAGATGTATTCAAGAATTTACATGAGTTATGATAAGTTCTAAGAACATTGCGAAACGTTACGGGCTGAGGATCTTCATACTGCATGTCATATTGTCAACCATGTGATCTTAAGAAAGGGCACTATTTCAAATTCATTTGAGATCCTTTTAGGGAAGAAACCTAACTGCAAGAATTTCTATGTGTTTGGTTGCATTAGTCATATCTTAAATGATAGAGATACTCTTTCTAAATTTGACTCCAAAAGTGACATGTGTTTGTTCATGGGAAATTCATTAAATAGATATGCATATCAAGTGTTTAATCTTCACATAAGAACTATTATGAAAATTGTAAATGTTGTTTTTAATGACCTTTTAAATTTAAACAAGAAGACTAAGGAGAACAACACATTGGATCTAATGGAAACACCTTCCACTTCCTTGAATAACTCGAAATCCATGCAGGATAGTGATGACTCATTAGATATATTTGCAACCGATGCTACTGTCGATGTGATCATAAATGTGAATAGACATGCGATTGTAAATGCCCCAACATCTGTGATGGCATGAGAACTTGCTGGAGCTGAAACTGATTCTAAGGTTGAAGATGCACCACAATTGGATGATGAGCCAGAATCAACAAGAACTAAGGAAATTCCTAAAAGAATTCTGAAAAACCACCCTATCTCTCAAATCATTGGGAGTGTTGGTGATGGTCGAGGTAATCGAAAGAAGAAAACTAAATCTAGAGAAATGATAAGACTAGCATGTATGTCAATATAGTATACCATGGTATGAGCAATTTGTTTTGTGTCTTCTTTTGAACCTAAGAAAGTTAGTGAAGTTTTCAAAGATGAATTTTCGCTTATGTATATGCTAGAAGAACTTGGTGAATTTGTTAAAAATTGATGTGTGATACTTAGATCCTGATCCCAAAGATGGGAAGGTCATTTGTACAGAATGGGTTTTAAAAACAAGACTGGTGAGCAAGGCAATATTGTTCGTAATAAGGCTCGGTTAGTTGCTCGAGGCTAAACTCAAGTTGAGGGAGTTGACTAGAATTGAAGAATTTTCCCTTTTTACTTGAAATAACTTGTCATCTTGACATTAAACTTCACCAAATGGATGTCAAGAGTGCCTTCTAAAATTACATCCTTGACGAGGAAGTGTTTATTGCACAACCTCATGGTTTTGAGGATCCTTATATGCCTGGTCACGTGAACAAGCTTAAAAGGGATCTATATGGTCTCAAACAAGCACCTCTAGCTTAGTATGAGCAATTAACTGAGTTTCTCTAAATAGGTTTTAAAAGAGGTGAAGTTGACAAAACTTTTTTTATTCAAACTTTTGAAAATGGATTTCTTATTGCCCAAATTTACGTGGATGATATCATTTTTGGGTCTATGTCTGAAAAACTAACTAAATTCTTTATAGACTCCATGGCTTCCACATTTGAAATAAGCATGGTTGGTGAGTTGAGTTATTCTCTATGATTTCAAATCAAGCAAATGCATGATGGTATTTTTATCTCTCAAAGCGAGTATGCTCGTAATTTGCTAAAATGCTTTAATTAAGAAATGCTTCTCACTTTAAAACTCTTATGATTTCAAGTCAAGAGTTATGTAAGGATGACGAGGCCGTTGGATCTTAGTTTGTATAGAAGCATGATATGAATTTTATTTTACTTGACTGCTAGTCATACAAATATTATGTATAGTGTTTGTGTATGTGCTTGTTACCATTATTCTAAGTATCACCGATAGGCATTTGATATATGAAAGACACTAATGCTACTCTTGTTGGTTTTATGACTCTGAATGGGCAGGTAATGTCACCGATAGGAAAAATATTACTGGTTCATGTTTTTATCTTAATAATAATTTGGTTTCTGAGTTTAGTCGGAAGCAAAATTGTGTGTCATTCTGTAACTGAGTCTGAATATGTAGTTGTAGGAAGTTGTTCCCAGTTGTTATAGATGAATCAAATGATTGAGGATTATGGTTTAAATAGAGGGCACTCTTACTACTTTTTTTTTATAACTGTAGTACTATTGATATTTCTAGAATCTAGTTCATTAATCTTGTTCACTTTGTATGACACTTGGTTGAGAAAGGCACTATTTGCATGAGGTATTTATATACCAAAAATCAGCTTGGAAATATTTTTACCAAGGCATTATATTATGAGAGATTTCTCTCCTTGAGAAGATCTATCAATATGTGTGTTGTTTGAATGTGAGCCTGAATGCTGCGTCATTTGCCTCTCACGTCTACCATGGCATTGTATATTACGTTATTTTTCTTTATTATTTTTCCTATTTAAGTTGTTAGACATACCTTGCATAGTGTCTCATCTGTTGCTAATGATTTTCTAGATTACTTGAAATGGATGAAAGTTTCGAAAACCAAAATGTGAGTTTTTTTATTGCAGAAAAGTGAATTTCTCCCACAACAACAAAAATAATATCTTGTCCAATGCAGAAATTCCTGAGCCATCCTAAAAGAGGTGAATAATTTTTACTAATTTAATGATCAGTGCGATCTAACAAAAAAGCTCACTTATACAAATCAATGATCAGGGTGATCAAATGAGATGTTAAAATTTTGTTGTTCGACAAACAGGAGATACTATCTACTCCCAAACACAAAATACCATTTCCACATAGAAATTTGGAATGTTGATTCATTTTCTGGGTTAATAATATTCAATACATTGATCTATCGGGAATATATTTATTTGTCTCCTAGAGTATTTGAGTTTTTTGACTACGACAACAATTTTGCAGTCTTTATATCAAAACTTCTCAACGATATGTAGAACCCAAATATCCTAGCAAATATGTGAGCTCTTGCCGAAAAAGTTAAAAATGGGTCCAAAAACTTTGTATGTCAATGCCACTCGTTCGAACTTTTCCAGTAATGGTATACAAAATTGTTGAAAATTTGGGTTCTACGTGTCTTCAAAAATATTTTGATATGAGAATTGCGAATTTTTTGTTATAATGAAACTCACATGCTCAAACTACATTTTTTTTTTAGAATTAGGTAGTAGGAGGAAATCGGAGAAAAAGTGCGTACTTTAGGAAGTATTGATAAAAATAAATAAATTAGGGGGCAAAGTCATAAGATTGGATATTTTGGGAGGCATAAAGAACTCTCCTTGAATTTATTCAATTTAGGGGGACCACATGAAAAGAACGAACCAAGAGAAAAAAATGAGAAGAGAGAAAAGAAAGAAAGAAAGAAAAAGTAAAGGGCAGCACTTTTGTCATGCCGGACTAACGGATCATCCGTTAGATCAAAATTTCATATCAATACATCATAGTTCAAAAGCCAATACATTATAGTGAAAAAACAATACATCATACCACCAACACATCATATTATAAAAACCAATACATTATAGCACGGGTTACTGCTTTTTTTAGGCCAAGAAGTTGATAGTGAGATCTCGAATCAACTTATTGGTCTTATGGTCAATACTTTTGAGTATGAAAATCAATAAATCATAGTAAAAAAGCAATATATTATAAAATTAGTTCAGATGATCTAACGGGTCATGACCCGTTAATCTGGCCAAACACATATGTTTGCCCAAATTAAATATTCTCAAGTTTGGAAGAGACGAATCCATCGACGGATGTGTGAGCACTGAGGAATGAGGATGCCTGGTGGCAGCGTTTAACAATAGGAAGATAGTGAAGGAAAATGGCCAAACGGTGAAGAGAAGGAGGCCGGTGGACTGTTCACCTCTTGCCCGTGTTGACCAGTGGGCTAAAGAGGCCCATGATTAAATAAGTCTATGGTAACTATGCCAATGTCACGCCCTGCCCAAGAGACGTTAGTGCCAAAGGCTAAGTCCGTGACACCAAGCTTGCCTAAATCTAAGGGCTAACAGGTTGGCTTACTGGATTTGTCCCATTTTTACTGTGGTACTTACTCGCCATTACGGCACATGGAGTGTTACTCACATTTTTTGACAATTAATAATTATTTTTCTATTTTCATACCAAATCAATTACAATTATTGTATTTTCATTTCACATCAAGCCTCAATCTTAAAATTGATTATACTTTTCTCCAAAGAAATAAACTAAAACAAAAACCTATAACTATTAAGTACCCAGATAATAAATCGAAATCAAAGTTACTTAGGGTATGATTGGATACATATGATGAAAGTTGATGTGTATAGGTATACTAGAACATTAGTTGGTAGTTAGATTTATACGAGTGAGTTAACAGTTATATATATATATATATATATATATATATATATATATATATATATATATATATATATATATATATATATATAAGACGGCGACGTCCAGGCGCGGTTAATTTCTTTCCCCCAAATCCCTCTCTCCTCCTTTGACTGGTTTGCGACGGCGGCGAGGTTTGGCTGCGAGCTGGGCGGCGAAGAAGAGCGGTGGCCAAGCGGCACGGCTGCAAGGCGGCGTTGGGTGGCGGTTAGAAAATGGCCGTTGTGTGGCTGAGTCGGGCTTGACTTCGGGTTTCGCGTTTCGGTTGTGGGGTGCGCCGGGTGGTGGGTTGGGACGGACGAGTTTGGTTGTGGTTTCGGACGGTGGTGTTGGGGGGGGGGGGGGGGAGGGGGGGGGGGGCCTCCGGTGGGTGTTGGCGACTGGAAAAGGTGCACTATTTTTTAGTGAGCATTGGATTTTAACTATCGTTTACCCTCACAATGGGGTGGCTCATTTGTTGGATCCCCTTTATCGTCCAAATCATAAGGCCTGGAAACATGTGGATTTGTAAGATTTTATTTTACATATCTCGGGTTTATTTTATGTGATAATCATGTATATTCTATCTCAAATTTTAAGGTACTAATAATACAATCAATTCTTGTGAATAAAGGCCATGAGATTGTTCAATACAAATATCCAAAAGAGTGTCGAAAAATAGCCTACTTGGGAAACGTAATACCCCAAAATGTATTTCCACTAGTATAATGTTTTTTACTATTATTATTAAGTCGGACCTCCATGCCATCGCCGCTGGAGCGAGCACGCGGGTCGCCGAGCACGCTGGAGCCGTCGCCATCGCTGCTGATTGGGGTTCTCGGGCCGTCCTGGTGGTAGGCAGGCTGTCGCCGTTTGGGTTCGATGGTTGTTGATGGGTGATGGCAATGATGTTGATGGTCGTTGGCGCTGTGTTGTTGATGGTGTCCCCGGTGCTTTGGAGAGAAATTGGCAGGGGCACGGTGGCGACCAAGGCCTTTTTAAATTGGGGCCCCGGTGCTTTTTGAAGGAATACCTCGGTGCTTTTGGGAGTGCCCGGGTTTGGTTGAGTTTGGTTCGAGACGGCGACGTCCAGGCGCGGTTAATTTCTTTTCCCCAAATCCCTCTCTCCTCCTTTGACTGGTTTGCGACGGCGGCGAGGTTTGGCTGCGAGCTGGGCGGCGAAGAAGAGCGGTGGCCAAGCGGCACGGCTGCAAGGCGGCGTTGGGTGGCGGTTAGAAAATGGCCGTTGTGTGGCTGAGTCGGGCTTGACTTCGGGTTTCGCGTTTCGGTTGTGGGGTGCGCCTAGGTGGTGGGTTGGGACGGACGAGTTTGGTTGTGGTTTCGGACGGTGGTGTTGGGGGGGGGGGGGGGGAGGGGGGGGGGGGCCTCCGGTGGGTGTTGGCGACTGGAAAAGGTGCACTATTTTTTAGTGAGCATTGGATTTTAACTATCGTTTACCCTCACAATGGGGTGGCTCATTTGTTGGATCCCCTTTATCGTCCAAATCATAAGGCCTGGAAACATGTGGATTTGTAAGATTTTATTTTACATATCTCGGGTTTATTTTATGTGATAATCATGTATATTCTATCTCAAATTTTAAGGTACTAATAATACAATCAATTCTTGTGAATAAAGGCCATGAGATTGTTCAATACAAATATCCAAAAGAGTGTCGAAAAATAGCCTACTTGGGAAACGTAATACCCCAAAATGTATTTCCACTAGTATAATGTTTTTTACTATTATTATTAAGTCGGACCTCCATGCCATCGCCGCTGGAGCGAGCACGCGGGTCGCCGAGCACGCTGGAGCCGTCGCCATCGCTGCTGATTGGGGTTCTCGGGCCGTCCTGGTGGTAGGCAGGCTGTCGCCGTTTGGGTTCGATGGTTGTTGATGGGTGATGGCAATGATGTTGATGGTCGTTGGCGCTGTGTTGTTGATGGTGTCCCCGGTGCTTTGGAGAGAAATTGGCAGGGGCACGGTGGCGACCAAGGCCTTTTTAAATTGGGGCCCCGGTGCTTTTTGAAGGAATACCTCGGTGCTTTTGGGAGTGCCCGGGTTTGGTTGAGTTTGGTTCG
>BMAC01000326.1:290758-308352 GCA_014905375.1 Phtheirospermum japonicum | reverse complement strand
GCCACTACGTGTGGTTGTCGGAAATCGCCACTTGTAGTTGTGGGTAGCGGCCGCCGGCGACGACTTTGAAGGTAGAGGGTGCTGCCGTCGATGGCCGATGGAGGAGGGGGTGTTGCGCCAGCCGTTTCCGAATTTTGGAGAAGAAATGAGAGAATGAAGGTGGGGATAGAAGACGGGAAAGGGGGACGGGATTTGGGTAGGGTTTGTTTGGTATTTAATATGATTACGGGTCTTTGTAAATTACATAAAACCCCTTGGCCTACCATATTAATAATTTAATAAATTTAAAAAAATAGAAAAAATCTGGTCCACAAAATGATTAGATCTACGGTCAAAATTACTCCCCTAGGTTCGCATATAATGATGGGGTTCTCATTTGAACCCAATCATATATATATATATACACACACTAGTGTAACACCTGTGCATTTTACGGGATTTGTAAAAATAAATACGAATTATATATTCTCGAAAACATATTTAAACCATGTCAAAAATTGTTCAACTCTAATTATAAAAAGTTTTTTAAAAACAGTTTCCTTGTTCCCCTCGTGTTACGGGGATTTGCACACAGTTAGGATTTTATTTTTATTAGCGACTCTTATTATTAGGTTATTTATTAGGATTTTATTTTAGGTTAGTTTTATTAATTATATTGTTCGGACTCATATTTTTATTAGGCTATTTATTTTAGGTAGTTTTATTAATTATATTATTGAGGTTATTATAATATGATAAAGTAACTTGAATTTTAGGTTGTTTATTAAATTGTGTTTCTTATTTTTTTTAATTTCACATTATTAGGATTTTATTTTAGGAAAACACCCGATTTAATTATTAATTATATTGTTAGGACTCATATTTTTATTAGGCTATTTTTTATTAGGTAGTTTTATTAATTATATGTAACCTGAATTTTAGGTTGTTTTATTAATTATGTTTCATATTTTTTTAATTTCATATTATTATAATGTTATTTTAGGAAAACACCCTTATTAACCTGAATTTTAGGTTGTTTTATTAAATTATGTTTCATATTTTTTTAATTTCATATTATTATAATGTTATTTTAGGAAAACACCCTTATTAACATGAATTTTAGGTTGTTTTATTAAATTATTTTCATATTCTTTTTAATTTCATATTATTAGAATGTAATTTTAGGAAAACACCAATATTATTAGATTTTATTTATTTTAGATTATTTTATTAATTATAATTATGAAAAGGTAAGACTCATATTATTAGGCTTAAATCGTGTTTATTATTTTTTAACTTCTTAGGAAACACTTGTATTATTAGATTTTATTTATTTTAAATTGTTTAATTAATTAAAATATTAAATATATATAGGATTAAGATCATGTGAGAGTCAAATCCCTAGGTGGGAACTTTAGGAATCGCTGTATTACATTATATGTGATGCTAATTTAAATAATCCAAAATGCTATTATATTTTCACATTACTATTTTTATGTTCACTTGATTTTTACTATTATCTTATTAGCAGGAGAGAGTATACCATGGACCCAGGTGCACCTTGTAAGGTGCACCCTGTAATTTAACCTATCATCGCATACAACTGACATATATCATCACATATAAATGGTACATATCATCACATATAACTGATACATATCATCACAAGTAATTGAAATTCTATTTAAGATTTAAAATCCTAAAATTAAAAATATAAACCTAAAACAAAAAATTAAACTCTAGAAATAAAAAATTATCCCTAAAATGAAAAACTAAACCCTGAAATTGAATATTAAACTCTAAATTCTAAATTTCTATCATATATCATCACATATAACTAACACATATCATCACATATAACTGGCAGAATGATAGATTTTTGTCGGGACCCTAAAATAGAAATTTAAATGAAAAAAATAAAAAATTAAACCTTAAAATAAAATATTAAACCCTAAAAATGAAAAACTAAACCTTAAAATGTAAAACTAAACCCTAAAATGGAAAATTAAACCTTAAACTCATAATTTTTGACACATATCATCACGTATAACTACTATATATCATCACATATAACTGTCATATATCATCACGTATAACTATCATATATCATCACCTAAACAGAGTGCACCTACCAAGGTGCACCCAGGTCCACCTAATAAATTACCTATTAGCATGGTTGGGTTCAAATGGAACCATGTCATTATATGTGAATCTAGGGACTCATCTCGACCATTAGATTGGATAATCTTGATGGTTGAGATTACGACACGTCATCATGTTAATTATGTAAAATATTGCATTAATTTAATAAAAATGGTATTTTGGACATATATCAATATTTCGAAAGAGCACTGCATTGCTCTTTAGGAAGCACACGGGGGAAGAAAGCACTACGACTGTATGCAGAAAAGCATCAAAAATCTCATTTTTATAAATAAATATAAATAAATTTAAAAACCTGAATATTAAAAGTATCGCATGTGATTAATTTTAGCACTACAGTACTGTATAAAATAGCACTGTTAAAAACCTGAATATTAAAAGTATCGCATGTGATTAATTTTAGCACTACAGTACTGTATAAAAAAGCACTGTTAAATTACAAGTAAGAATTTTGGATTTATTTTAGTTCTTTTATAATAACGTAGCAATACTTTTTTAATATTATTGCAGTGCTTTTTTACTACGCTATCACTGCTTTTTCGATTGGCGAGGATTATATGGTTTAAGCCGTCCGAAAATCGACCGAACAACCCCCGTCAAACCCTGTTCGAAAAAAATTCAGAGCCGTCCGAATCAACCACCGCAACAACATAACAACATACAGGTAAAGAATTTTATTCCTAATCTACAACCTTCCAAATCAACCAAAACCATCATTCCATGCTCCTCGTTCAGGCCCAAAACCCCAGCCTGTGCCAAAGCCATCAACCCCCATTGTTCCATCCAAATCCTCAACCACGGCCACGCCGCCCCGCAGCCCGAATCGTCGCTGCTGCCGGAGCCAAGATTGCCGCAGCCACCAAATTCCTCAAACCAAACCATCACTGCCAGACCCCACAATCGCCGGCCAACCCGAAACCACAAACCAACACAACCCCTTTTTCGAACCAACCAAAACAACCCAAGGACCCCCGACCCAACTTCCAGCCGCCAGCCGAGACCAACACCACCACGGAAATTCCAGTCGCCAACACCACCAAGCCGTTCGCCAGTCAACATTTTTGCACGTCCCAGTCAACATTTTTCTTTCCCGTGCTTTCGGGCTCAAAGGGATATCGATGGCGGTGTGGATTACTGATTTTGTGGTCGTATCGTTGCTCGGGCTGTACGTTTTGTGGGGAAAAAAACCGGGGATTGGGTTCGGCTGATCAAGCTTTGCGGGCCGTGCTGCCTCACGACATGTCTCGAGTGGTGGTGCTACGAGATACTAGTCCTCCTGACAGGCCATCTCCCGGACGCAGCCCGGTCGGTCGGTCGTCGTTCGCCGCCGGTAGCCACCGAAGAAGACGGAGCCTGTCGCTGCTGCCGTTCGCCATTCGCCGGAGGCCCCCTCTGTCGCTGCAGCCCGACTCAGAACACGCTTCGGATCTGAGATCTCTGGGGGCGATCTGGCGGCGGGGAGCTGCGGCGTGCGGGGAGGTTGGGGCGGAGCGGCGTGCCTCCGTCGCTGCTGGTGGGTTCACAGCCACCTGTCGCAGCTTTGCCGGGGGGTTGTTGGGCCGAGCGCCGTTCTGGAAAGAGAAAGTGGAGAAATGGGTGAGAAAGGAAGGAAGGGCTGGACGATTGAATTAGGTTTAGGAGATTTTGGTATTTAATGTGATTATAGCATTTGTAAAATTACCTAAAAGCCCTTTTCTTTCCATATATATAATTTAATGAATTTAAAAAATATAAAAAATATAGTCCACATATTTTATTAGATCTACGTCCCGGATTGGTACTTAGGTTCGTATTGACGTGGGTTCTATTTGAACCTAATCATATATATACGTGTGTGTGTGTGTGTGTATTTTGTATGTGTTTTTGTGTCTCGTTTATGTGTTTGACTCATGTTTTTCTCATAATTCTAGTTATTTATTCTTATTTCGTTTCATCGTACTTTCTTCTTCTTTTTATGTTATTTCGTGTATTTTTTTTTCGCCTCACTTTAGATTTTTTTTTTTAATTTTTTATTTTTGTTAGGTAAAAGAGGGCCCCCGCTGAGGTCGGGTGATGATCCGAGCACTTAAATTTTCATGTTATATGTTGGCGAACTTACCGTGTAAAAGCTGGACGACAATACATCAGATAAAAAATTCATGTTATATGTGGGGAACTTACTGTGTAAAAGTTGAACGACAATACATCAGGGAAAAGACTACAGTATATTCACAATATCATACTCATGTATGGTAATCCAATCATAATTTGACACCTCACCCATATTAATAAATTAGAATCTTTTTAAACAATTCTATTGGTCAATAAAAGTGGAGGTATCATACAGTAATTGCACTGTAGAAGTTCTCATACATCAGATAAGAAATTGAAGAAACAACACGTCACGATTGCACGTCTTCGGTCGCTCCCGAATGTACTGTAACTGACAAGAAGGACAAACCAAACATGGTAAAAATCAATAAAGGACAAGAAAAGATGATATATGTTGACGAATGGCGGTGAAAGGCGAGAAACGACGGGGCCTTTTCCCAAATTACACAAGCATTCGTGACGTATCAGTTTTTGTTTTCAGAGCATAACTATTCACTCCATGTGTTATCAACTTGAATCTTATACTGTTGGAAACCAAAGAGATATATATACAATATTTATGTTTACCACTTAGCCTCATTAGAATGTTTAAAGTGTAAAATGATGTTGAAAGTGGAGACATCATGCTGAACCTCGTATATGGCGGGTCTTAGAGTGGTCTTGGTGTGAATGTCATAACTCTTTGTACAAAATTTCAATTGAGACGGTAAAGCATAGAAAAGAATATAAGAGATATAGCTATATATAATATGAATATATTTTAAGATCATTTGAACGGTCTGAAACTCAAAAAGCTTATAGACTTAGCTTGACACACACACACATATGCACATTGAGTTGCATAACCAGAATTACATAAAGTGCCCCACTGGATGCCTCCTCTATAAACCCTCGATTCCTGGTTATTTTTTTGCTCAACACCTGCTCGTTGTCAACCATTTTGTCTTTCTGTGCCTTTGCTCGTTGGCTCGTAGATGCATGATCGCTTACATATGTTAAGAATGTACTTTAAAAAATGTGACTAGAATTAAAATGACTAGAGTCCTTACATATGCTAAGAAACTTCATACCAAATGATTATTTTTTATAATTCTACATATATTGAAACTTTTAACTTGGAATTTTGTTATATTTTATCTAATTATTTATTTTGGGTTGTGTAGATTTTTTTGACACTCTTGCTTTATTTGGTAAACAGTTATTGAAATATTTTCACCGTGATTATCTTGAAATATATATATATATATATAAATATGATTAGGTTCAAATGAGAACCATGTCATTATATATGAACTCAGGGACTAATCCATACCGTAGATTAAATAAGATCAATGGTTAAAATTAAATAGAAGATTTGACTCTAATTCAAGCATGTTGGGGTTAATTTCGTCTTTTTGAAATCTGTGCAATTAATACATCCCATAATAACGTATATCATTTTAATACAACAAGAAATTTATTCAATCTCCTTTTACGTTGAATCACGATGATAAGGAATTATTCAATCTCCTTTACGCTGAATCACCATAATCATCGTTTCATCTTTCTCATCCCCTTGACAGCGTAATTTAGAACATGGAATCAACAAGTTGGTGTTCATCTCCTTATATTTTTCTTTTTTTTCTGCAAAATATTTTATAAAACTAATCTACTTTTATACCACAATCTGCGAACGGCTCTATTATACCATGATTTTCATGGTATAAAAAAAGAAGCACCATACGATAATCCCATTGACGGCTTAATGCAGAATTGATCGAAGAAAAAAAAAAGAAAAGAAAAACATGTTTATCACCTTTTGGAAAGAACCATACGATAATCTAAACAGCACTTAAGGATTTTAAAACAAGCACTAACTGGTCAATATCACGCCCAGATCTTCCATGCTTTTTTTGAATGCGACAATTTAATCACGTTTTAGTCTGCAGAAAGCACCGTATGATGATTTTTAAAGCAACAATATATGCGACAAATTCTTTAAAGCACCGTATGATGAATTTTTTTATCATGCGTGTTTTGTATATGCAAGCAATAACGATTGTAGTGAAAGGACCGAGTATCACGTCGAGATATTACCTGAACTAACCGAGTATTACGTGTCATACTGTGAATTGAGTTATAAGCCTTTCGAGGAAAAAGATTTAAGTCGTTAGAAGAATCTATCAAGTTCTATAGAAATTATGCCTCGAAGTGTGGTTTCGATGTTCGTTTGGGATAAGAAAAAAAAGTTCCGTGATAACACTATCATGCCCAAAATCGTTTATTGTAATAGAGAGGGCGAGAAGCAAGTCGTCCCTCTTAATACCGAAAGTGTCGTGTGTGAGAATGAAAACAATAGTGGAAGTCCTTTAAAAAATATTACGCCGAACGTCAAAGTGATGTGGTGCATGGCACGTGTCAAGTTTAAGTTTTGTCCTGGTGAAGGTTACGTTGTTAACAAGTTTATCGAACGTTATCGTCATATGTTAGTTTCTGAACCATACAAGCCATTCCTTAAAGAGAATAGAAATCTAGATCCCGCTCATAAGCAATTCATGTTGAACTGTGCTAGGTCCAATATCGGTGCAACGAGATCGTATAGGTTTTTTAAGGAAGTTGTTGGTGGGTATTCGGACATAGGTTGTACGAAAGTTGAATTCAAGAACTTTGCACGTGATTTGAAAGCATATGTTGTTGGATTTGATGCTCAAATACTGCTGGAGAAGTTATTTAGGAAGAAAGAATTGTATCCGGCATTTGTCACTAGTACAAAAACAGGATTCTAGAACAGACATTCTAGAACGCCTTAGGAGGCGGCGTTCTTGAATGTCAGGCGGTGGCATTTTTGTAATAAAACTGGCACATACCCGAACGTCTTTTTCAAAAATGTTCTGATATACTGAATATCTAGAATGTCGTTAAAAAGATGTTCTAGTATATTATATATCTAAAACGTCTTTAAAAAAGACGTTCTGGTATTTTAAATATCAATAACATCTTTAAAAAAGACGTTCTGATAATTTAAATATCTAGAACTTCTTTAAAAACGACGTTTTGGTATTTTAAATATCAAGAATGTTTTTAAAAATATCGTTCTTGTATGTTCGATATCTAGAACGTCTTAAAAAAGACGTTCTGGTAGCGTATTATTTTCTAAATTAAAAAATATGTTAATAAAATTTTAATTTTGCCCTACTTCATCTCCTCTATCCATATCTCGTCTCCCGATCCCCAATCCCCATCACCACGAAATCTATATGACTTTTCCTCTATTTAGAGCCCCTCTTCGCCGTCACAATTTTCATCATAATCGTCATGTTGGCACCGTCATTCTACACCATGGAATCGAACTTTCTGGCACCGTCGGTGGCCAGCGAGTTCGTCTATCCATTTTCTGGACTTCAAGTCGGACATCGACTCGTAAATCGGAATCTCGTGGTACTCCAGCATCGATTGCTTGTCGGAGGCGGTTAGGTTTTTGAATTTGGGCATGAAACCCTTCATCGCGTTATCGCTAGGGCTTGAAATCGTCAGCTCGCTCTCCACGTTGCTCTCGAACATCTCCGCCGTGTCCGGATTGCCCAAAAATGTCTTGGCGAACACCTTGCAGCCGTGAGCCGACATGAGCGCCAAGATGTTCCTCTGGTCCTGCGCCAGTGCCTCCGCCTCGGAGGAAGGAAGGATGACGGAGATGTTATTAGGTCCTAATGATGGAGAATCTGGAAATGAACATAGTTCAAGGTATGCATCTGTGTTAGCAAAAAAAAAAAAAAAAAAAAAAAAAAACCAACTTTACTAATATTTTGTGAGCTTTCTAATATGGTTGCGCAATTGTCTTTAGTTTTCATTCCATTTGTTTATTAAGGAATTGTTGATGTTGCTATTAGCTGAGTGATAATCCATGCTCTAGGCCAATTAGTTGCCACTTATCAATTTTCAAAGCTAAAATAGTTTTGTTAAATAAACAATGTCCTGCATCCATAATTCAGTTTTTGTGAAGAATTATATGTAAAGATTCAGATCTTTATAATTATTTTTTGATTTCAGCTTTGTTTCCTTGCTAAAAATGTCTGTTTTTGTTGGTTTGGTGATCTGTATTTATTATGGGTAGTTAAATTAAAAGTTGGTATGAAATAGTAATCTCAAGCTATTGACCATATTATTGAACTTTTTCCATTGAAATTAATTATTACTGCCAAGAGCTCATCAAATTCCCTTATACTTCAAAATATAATAAAAGGAATGTAAATGAAGCCCTAGTGTTAGTGCACATGACATTTTTTCCACTGTTTTCCAACCACATAGAAAAGGCTGCACAAAGAGTATTTTAAAGTTGGTATGGGTTGAATTTGACATTTGCTTTAGTGTGATACATAGTGTTTGATACCCAGGATATTATTGAGAAGGCCCACCTTGGAGACAACAAGAGTGTTGAGTGAACAACTTCAGGTAAGAGCATATGAAACAAATGAGATGAGACCGAGGTGGACCCAAATGAGATGCTTAATTTTTCTTTTTTGCCTATGAAACAAAAAGAAAATTGCGGTTTATGGTTGAGTTTTTTCTCACTCAATAATAACTATTTTTTATTTAGTTACTAGGCTGTAGCTGTGTTGTTAATGTCTATGGTTTATTTCATTAACTGTTGGATTTGCTTCTCTATGTGGTTTTAATTTAGAAACTGAAAATAGAGTATTATGAGAATGCATCGTTTTTTTCCTTCAAATATGGTACAACAATGCAACAGAATAATATGAGTGTAGCTAACAATGTTACGGGGGATTTTTTTTTTCCAGATTGTGGGTTATTTATGTTATTTTGGTGTTTTATGAGTATGGTTGTTTCTGTGACCACAAGCACACGATCTCCGACTTTTGCGACATCGCCACCTCCGTTTCCCACTGCCTCGACGGTAAACTCCTCGCCGCCTCAAACCTAATCGGCACCGACCACGTCTTCAACTCCAGGACCAGCGACCACCTCCACCACCTCAAGGGCCACACCGCCGCCGCCCGCTACCCCTGCTTCAACGAAAAGCTCCACCTCTTCTCCGGTAATGACGAATCCATCGTCAAGTACTGGGACGTCTCGACCAAGAAATGTTGTATACGTGTTTATAGTTTAGCCGTCTCTGATATGATTATGTTTGGAATTTTAATTTTCATTTGTGCAGGTACGAATTTATGATGAATTTCTATACTTTGATGTTGTTCGTCGCTATTTTTTTCTTCAGTAATTCATCGGCTCTTAAGGTAATTTCTTTAGTGCTTCTTCTTCTGCTGCTACTAAATTGTTGGAGAAAAATGCGCTGAAACTTGCATGTGCGGATAATTAATGTGGATTTGTTCTATTCCTATTCAAGCAAGTATAAAATGTGGATTTATTATATAACTGTTTATATTGTTAATTGCTTATATGTTTTTTATGAAGTTTACTTGGCAGTTGACAAGAGTTATACCCTTTGAAATGTAGGTAGATAGTGATATCAGTCCATACAGTAGAGGAAGGGAAAGCACAGTTTGGGGTGTTTCCTTGATGGCCGGTTATCTGGGGTATGACAACATAACATCTGCCATGAGAGTTTCATATTTTAACTAAATTCATTCTTAAGTAAAAAAGAACACACGTTTCGCCTGAATATGTTTTATCCAATGATATCTGGCGCACCACTAGGTTCATTTCTGACCTTTCTAGAATATGATGATACTCAGTGGCAATGAAATAAGCCCTAAGAACTAGTATCCAATATAGAGTTTCTCATAAGGTCTTATATTTCTATTTTCTTATCTTAAATTGCAGTCTCAGTTCGGAGAGTTGATATTGGGACAGGGAACGTACAAAAGTATATATCACCTATGTTGGAAAATGTGGGCTCAAAATAAATAGCAACTGAAAAAATATAAACACTCTTGTTTATTAACACACAATTTGATAATGAACTCTCTTAAACAACTCATACAAAACTCATACTTACAAATGACAATTTACATGGCTATTTATAGGACTAAAATGAAAAGACACAACTAATCATGTAAAGGCACAAAATATGAAAGGACACACATGTTCATGAATGGACACTATATCAAAAGTCACATCCATTTATGAATCTAGCTTATATTATTTAACTCTCAACATCCCCCCTTAAGCTTGAATCTCTCGCATTCCAAGTTTGTGCCTCAACTTCTCAAAAGTTTTGCATTTCAGGGGCTTCGTAAAAATGTCCGCCACTTGGTCTTCGGATTTCACGAACTTAATTTGAACATCTTTTTTAGCAATGAATTCTCTAATATAGTGAAATCTTGTGTCAATGTGCTTGCTACGATCATGAAAAACAGGATTTTTTGCTAGTGCAATCGCTGATTTGTTATCGACAAATATTTCCGTTGATTCCACRTCACCAATGTGTAGTTCTTTAAGCAAACTCCTTAACCACACAGCATGACAAACACTTGACGTTGCAGCAACATACTCAGCTTCACATGTCGAAAGAGTAACTATTGGCTGCTTCTTCGATGACCATGTGAATGCACATCCTCCRAAATAAAATACAAAACCACTCGTGCTCTTACGATCATCGGGATCTCCGGCCCAGTCGCTATCACTATATCCGAACAATTTCATTTCTCCAGTTTCTGGATAAAATAAACCAAAATTGATCGTAACTTTGACATATTGAAGTATTTGCTTAGCCACTTTGAAATGATAATTAGTAGAATTTTCCATATAACGACTAATGAGACCAACTGCATATAGAATATCGGGCCTCGTGCAAGTCAAATATCGCAAACTTCCAACCAAGATTTTAAACAAAGTTGGGTCGACATGATCTCCATTTATATCCTTCGAAAGTTTGGTCCCAACATCAATTGGAATATTGGTCGGCACGCATTTCTCCATCTTGAATTTCTTTAAAATTCCGTTTGCATAGCCTTCTTGGGAAATAAATATMYCATCTTTCTTTTGATGCACTTCAATTCCAAGATAGTATGCCATTAGACCAATGTCCGTCATCTCGTATTCTTTAGTCATCTCTTGTTTGAATTCGTTAAACCACTCATCATTATTTCCTGTAAAAATAAGGTCATCGACKTACAAACACACAATCAACATGTTACCTTTATCATCAACTTTTACATAAAGGGCATGTTCATGAGGGCATTTTTTAAATCCTTTCTCCATAAAAGTCTGGTCGATACGGCTATACCAAGCTCTTGGCGCTTGCTTCAAACCATACAACGCTTTCTTTAACTTCAACACTTTTTCCTCATGTCCTGGTAACAAGGCACCTATGCAAACAAAAATTAAAATTCCAAACATAATTATATCAGAGATAGCTACACTATAAACACGTACACAACATTTCTTAGTCGAGACGTCCCATTACTTGACGATGGAGTCGTCGCCGCCGCAGAAGAGGTGGAGCTTGTCGTTGAAGTGGGGTAATGGATGAGGTGGGCGGCGGCGGTGTGGCCCTTGAGGAGGTGGAGGTGGTCGCTGGTCCTGGAGTTGAAGACGTGGTCAGTGCCATTTAGATTTGAGGCGGCGAGGAGTTTACCGTCGAGGCGGTGGGAGACGAAGGTGGAGTGTCGTGGAAGTCGGAGATCATGTGCTTGTGATCGTGTGCTTGTGGTCACAGAAACAACCATACTCATATAACACCAAAATAACAGAAATAACCCACAATCTGAAAAAAGAAATCCCCGTAACATTGTTAGCTACACTCATATTATTCTGTTGCATTGTTGTACCATATTTGAGGGTAACAAACGACACATTCTCATCATAGTCTATTTTCAGTTTCTAAATCAAAACCACATAGAGAAGCAAATCCAACAGTTAATGAAATAAACCATAATCATTAACAACACAGCTACAACCTAGTAACTAAATAAAAAATAATTATTATTGAGTGAGAAAAAACTCAACCATAAACCGCAAATTTTCTTTTTGTTTCATAGGCAAAAAAGAAAAATTAAGCATCTCATTTGGGTCCACCTCAGTCTCATCTCATTTGTTTCATATGCTCTTACCTGAAGTTGTTCACTCAACACTCTTGTTGTCTCCAAGGTGGGCCTTCTCAATAATATCCTGGGTATCAAACACTATGTATCACACCAAAGCATGTGTCAAATTCAACCCATACCAACTTCAAAATACTCTTTGTGCAGCCTTTTCTATGTGGTTGGAAAATAGTGGAAAAAATGTCATGTGCACTAACACTAGGGCTTCATTTACATTTCTTTTATTAAATTTTGAAGTATAAGGGAATTTGATGAGATCTTGGCAGTAATAATTAATTTCAATGGAAAAAGTTCAATAATATTGTCAATAGCTAGAGATAACTATTTCATACCAACTTTTAATTTAACTACCCATAATAAATACAGATCACCAAACCAACAAAAACAGACATTTTAGCAAGGAAAAAAGCTAAAATCAAAAAATAGTTATAAAGATCTGAGTCTTTACATATAATTCTTCACAAAAACTGAATTATGGATGCAGGACAGTGTTTATTTAACAAAACTGTTTCAGCTTTGAAAATTGATAAGTGGCAACTAATTGGCCTAGAGCATGGATTATCACTTAGCTAATAGCAACATCAACAATTCCTTAATAAAATAAATGGAATGAAAACTAAAGACAATTGCGCAACCAAATTAGAAAGCTCATAAAATATTAGTAAATTTGGTTTTTTTTTTTTTTTTTTTTTTTTTTTGCTAACACAGATGCATACCTTGAACTGTGTTCATTTACAGATTCTCCATCATTAGGACCTAACAACATCTCCGTCATCCTTCCTTCCTCCGAGGCAGAGGCGTCGGCACCGGACCAGAGGAACATCTCGGCGCTCATGTCGGCTCATGGCTGCAAGGTGTTCGCCGAGACATTATTGGCGAATCCGGACACGGCGGAGATGTTCGAGAGCAACGTGGAGAGCGGGCTGATGATTTCCAGCCCTAGCGACACCGCAATGAAGGGTTTCATGCCCAAATTTCAAAAACATAACCGCCTCCTGGACAAGCAATCGATGCTGGAGTACCACGAGATTCCGATTTACGAGTCGATGTCCACCTTGAAGTCCAGAAAATGGATAGAACGAACTCGCTGGCCACCGACGGTTCCAGAAAGTTCGATTCCATGGTGCAGAATGACGGTGCCGACATGACGATTATGATGAAAATTGTGACGGCGAAGAGGGGCTCTGAATAGAGGAAAAGTCATATAGTAGATTTCGTGGTGATGGGGATTGGGGATCGGGAGACGAGATATGGATAGAGGAGATGAAGTAGGGCAAAATTAAAATTTTATTAACATATTTTTTAATTCAGAAAATAATACGCTACCAGAACGTCTTTTTTAAGACGTTCTAGATATCGAAACATACAAGAACGACATTTTTAAAGACGTTCTCGATATTTAAAATACCAGAACGTCATTTTTAAAGACGTTCTAGATATTTAAAATACCAGAACGTCTTTTTAAAGATGTTATTGATATTTAAAATACCAGAACGTCTTTTTTAAAGACGTTTTTAATATATAATATACTAGAACATCTTTTTAACGACATTCTAGATATTCAGTATATCAGAACATTTTTGAAAAAGACGTTCGGGTATGTGCCAGTTTTATTACAAAAATGCCACCGCCTGACATTCAAGAACGCCGCCTCCTAAGGCGTTCTAGAATGTCTGTTCTAGAATCCTGTTTTTGTACTAGTGACAAAATGCCGGATACAATTCTTTCTTCCTAAATAACTTCTCCAGCAGTATTTGAGCATCAAACCCAACAACATATGCTTTCAAATCACGTGCAAAGTTCTTGAATTCAAACTTTCGTACAACCTATGTTCGAATACCCACCAACAACTTCCTTAAAAAACCTATACGATCTCGTTGCACCGATATTGGCCCTAGCACAGTTCAACATGAATTGCTTATGAGCGGGATCTAGATTTCTATTCTCTTTAAGGAATGGCTTGTATGGTTCAGAAACTAACATATGACGATGACGTTCGATAAACTTCGTTAACAACGTAACCTTCACCGGGACAAAACTTAAACTTGACACGTGCCATGCACCACATCGCTTTGACGTTCGGCGTAATTTTTTTTAAAGGACTTCCACTATTGTTTTCATTCTCACACACGACACTTTCGGTATTAAAGGGACGACTTGCTTCTCGCCCTCTCTATTACAATAAACGATTTTGAGCATGATAGTGTTATCACGGAACTTTTTTTTCTATCCCAGACGAACATCGAAACCACACTTCGAGGCATAATTTCTATAGAACTTGATAGATTCTTCTAACGACTTAAATCTTTTTCCTCGAAAGGCTTATAACTCAATTCACAGTATGACACGTAATACTCGGTTAGTTCAGGTAATATCTCGACGTGATACTCGGTCCTTTCACTACAATCGTTATTGCTTGCAAATACAAAACACGCATGATAAAAAAAATTCATTCATACGGTGCTTTAAACAATTTGTCGCATATATTGTTGCTTTTAAAAAATCATCATACGGTGCTTTCTGCAGACTAAAACGTGATTAAATTGTCGCATTCAAAAAAAGCATGGAAGATCTGGGCGTGATATTGACCAGTTAGTGCTTGTTTTAAAATCCTTAAGTGCTGTTTAGATTATCGTATGGTTCTTTCCAAAAGGTGATAAACATGTTTTCTTTTCTTTTTTTTTTCTTCGATCAATTCTGCATTAAGCCGTCAATGGGATTATCGTATGGTGCTTCTTTTTTTATACCATGAAAATCATGGTATAATAGAGCCGTTCGCAGATTGTGGTATAAAAGTAGATTAGTTTTATAAAATATTTTGCAGAAAAAAAGAAAAATATAAGGAGATGAACACCAACTTGTTGATTCCATGTTCTAAATTACGCTGTCAAGGGATGAGAAAGATGAAACGATGATTATGGTGATTCAGCGTAAAGGAGATTGAATAATTCCTTATCATCGTGATTCAACGTAAAAGGAGATTGAATAAATTTCTTGTTGTATTAAAATGATATACGTTATTATGGGATGTATTAATTGGCACAGATTTCAAAAAGACGAAATTAACCCCAACATGCTTGAATTAGAGTCAAATCTTCTATTTAATTTTAACCATTGATCTTATTTAATCTACGGTATGGATTAGTCCCTGAGTTCATATATAATGACATGGTTCTCATTTGAACCTAATCATATTTATATATATATATATATATTTCAAGATAATCACGGTGGAAAATATTTCAATAACTGTTTACCAAATAAAGCAAGAGTGTCAAAAAAATCTACACAACCCAAAATAAATAATTAGATAAAATATAACAAAATTCCAAGTTAAAAGTTTCAATATATGTAGAATTATAAAAAATAATCATTTGGTATGAAGTTTCTTAGCATATGTAAGGACTCTAGTCATTTTAATTCTAGTCACATTTTTTAAAGTACATTCTTAACATATGTAAGCGATCATGCATCTACGAGCCAACGAGCAAAGGCACAGAAAGACAAAATGGTTGACAACGAGCAGGTGTTGAGCAAAAAAATAACCAGGAATCGAGGGTTTATAGAGGAGGCATCCAGTGGGGCACTTTATGTAATTCTGGTTATGCAAACTCAATGTGCATATGTGTGTGTGTGTCAAGCTAAGTCTATAAGCTTTTTGAGTTTCAGGACCGTTCAAATGATCTTAAAATATATTCATATTATATATAGCTATATCTCTTATATTCTTTTCTATGCTTTACCGTCTCAATTGAAATTTTGTACAAAGAGTTATGACATTCACACCAAGACCACTCTAAGACCCGCCATATACGAGGTTCAGCATGATGTCTCCACTTTCAACATCATTTTACACTTTAAACATTCTAATGAGGCTAAGTGGTAAACATAAATATTGTATATATATCTCTTTGGTTTCCAACAGTATAAGATTCAAGTTGATAACACATGGAGTGAATAGTTATGCTCTGAAAACAAAAAACTGATACGTCACGAATGCTTGTGTAATTTGGGAAAAGGCCCCGTCGTTTCTCGCCTTTCACCGCCATTCGTCAACATATATCATCTTTTCTTGTCCTTTATTGATTTTTACCATGTTTGGTTTGTCCTTCTTGTCAGTTACAGTACATTCGGGAGCGACCGAAGACGTGCAATCGTGACGTGTTGTTTCTTCAATTTCTTATCTGATGTATGAGAACTTCTACAGTGCAATTACTGTATGATACCTCCACTTTTATTGACCAATAGAATTGTTTAAAAAGATTCTAATTTATTAATATGGGTGAGGTGTCAAATTATGATTGGAATTACGCATACATGAGTATGATATTGTGAATATACTGTAGTCTTTTCCCTGATGTATTGTCGTTCAACCTTTTACACAGTAAGTTCCCCACATATAACATGAATTTTTTATCTGATGTATTGTCGTCCAGCTTTTACACGGTAAGTTCGCCAACATATAACATGAAAATTTAAGTGCTCGGATCATCACCCGACCTCAGCGGGGGCCCTCTTTTACCTAACAAAAATAAAAAATAAAAAAAAAAATCTAAAGTGAGGCGAAAAAAAAATACACGAAATAACATAAAAAGAAGAAGAAAGTACGATGAAACGAAATAAGAATAAATAACTAGAATTATGAGAAAAACATGAGTCAAAACACATAAACGAGACACAAAAACACATACAAAATACACACACACACACACACGTATATATATGATTAGGTTCAAATAGAACCCACGTCAATACGAACCTAAGTACCAATCCGGGACGTAGATCTAATAAAATATGTGGACTATATTTTTTATATTTTTTAAATTCATTAAATTATATATATGGAAAGAAAAGGGCTTTTAGGTAATTTTACCAAATGCTATAATCACATTAAATACCAAAATCTCCTAAACCTAATTCAATCGTCCAGCCCTTCCTTCCTTTCTCACCCATTTCTCCACTTTCTCTTTCCAGAACGGCGCTCGGCCCAACAACCCCCCGGCAAAGCTGCGACAGGTGGCTGTGAAACCCACCAGCAGCGACGGAGGCACGCCGCTCCGCCCCAACCTCCCGCACGCCGCAGCTCCCCGCCGCCAGATCGCCCCCAGAGATCTCAGATCCGAAGCGTGTTCTGAGTCGGGCTGCAGCGACAGAGGGGGCCTCCGGCGAATGGCGAACGGCAGCAGCGACAGGCTCCGTCTTCTTCGGTGGCTACCGGCGGCGAACGACGACCGACCGACGGGCTGCGTCCGGGAGACGGCCCGTCAGGAGGACTAGTATCTCGTAGCACCACCACTCGAGACATGTCGTGAGGCAGCACGGCCCGCAAAGCTTGATCAGCCGAACCCAATCCCGGTTTTT
>BMAC01000326.1:265620-290733 GCA_014905375.1 Phtheirospermum japonicum | reverse complement strand
GGATTTATGATGAATTTCTACACTTCGATGTTGTTCGGCACTAATTTTTTCTTCAGTAATTCATCGACTCTTAAGGTAATTTCTGCAGTGCTTCTTCTTCTTCTGCTACTAAATTATTGGAGAAAATTGCGCTGAAACTCTGTTTTTTTCTCGTTTACTGATGCAAGGACAAACTTGAGTCCCGAACAGAAACTGTGATGCGGGGCTGCATTGCGAGACTTGCGTCGTGGATGGCAATGTCAGGCCACAGTGTACTCGGACTCAGCCTATTTGTCCTCTTTCTAAGGTTCGAATTATTATATTTAGTTTTTCTTATCTGATAAAACTTATCTCTGGTTGAATTATACTTTGATCTCGTGACGTTAATTTTCTAGATTGTCATGTATGTTATCATACTTTCTAGATATCATATTTTAAACCCAATCATGTATGTAGAACGTCTTAAGGCTCTCCCTCCCTCTAAACAACTAGCGCATGGGATGGCTTTTACACTAATGAAGTTTAAATAATGTTTGTGATGTTCTGCTTGAATAGACAAGAATTTTATTTTTCAAACATGGTAGTAGTCTTAAAAAGGAAAACCATAGCGTGTGAGTAAAAAACGGGCCAGGTGTGGTGGTGGTAACAGATTGGTAAATGTGGAAGCCAAATGCTGATTGGCTAATTATTACTTGCCATAACAATTTTAATGAACTGTTTATAAACTTCATTATTTTGCTTCAGACTGATGTTGCTTTAGTGTGAATTGTATACTATTGGATGGTATTCTTTTTTTTTTCTTCCCTAATTTAAGTTCTTAATCACTGTATTTTAGCAAGCTGCCCTTGTACTGAATGCCTCTCGACGATTTCGGTATACTTTGGACTTGAAGAAGAAGAGGAGATTAAGGAAATGATTGCGAAGAATAGAATGCATGCTCAAGTCATTCGGTTACTTATGTTAATCTTTCTTAGTCTTCATTGGACTGGCTCTCAATCAATTGGCTTCTGATCAATAATACTTAAACAGGTTGTTGTTCTTTTCCAAGCGGTTGGTTTCTTTTATGGTGTTTTTAATAGTTAAGTTAGGGTTTGAGTAAGGTTCTATACCAATTGATTATTAATTTAATTATGAATCTAATTTTTGAACATTGGCCCTGCCTGTATTTTAACTTCATAAAGTTTTATAAGTCTATTTTCCAATCTTTTGTTCATGAAACCTGTATAGTTGGTTTCTTCTATTGCATTTTATCGAAATGTGTACATTTATTTGTTTACGCTTGTTCCATTTATATTTATTTATTTTAGTTCCACTATCTGCAAAGTCACCTTCAACCCCAACTCCAACTCGAATCGGTGATTTCGGTATTAGTGTTGAGAAACTGGTGTCAATTTCCAGGGAGCATGATCTCTCTCTTCTCTGGCAAACTGGGCTGCACTTCTCACCTAACATGAGAAGCATAACAATTTCATCATCAAGCAGTTCCTTCGGAAATGGCGATGGAGGGGGCGGAGATTTGATGAAGATCAAGGTCACACCTTGCCACATTTCGTATCGCACGCTCTTCCACACCATCCTGATACTCGCATTCTTATTGTCGTTTGTGTTCATATTATTTGTGCTTGTTACACTCGAAGGTGTCAACAAGTTCTCCTCGTTCAGTAATTTATTGGGTTTGTGGTTATCTTACTTTGATCTCGTGATGTTAATTTATAATATTAGGGATTGTTATAGGTGATTAGGTTTAAAATCTTAATTTGGTTATGAAATTGGAAGTTGTATTGATTTGTATAGGATCTGAATTTAGATTTGTGCTGTTAATGCTGGGGGTGCTTAATCCCTTGTTGATGATAATGGTTGATTGGCTTTAAGCGGTATACGTTTGTGGCTATGTACTATACATGTATGATATGGTTGATTGCAATGAGATGATCTTTTGCACACTTCCATATTCTATCTGAGAACGTCTCTATTTGAATCCATTCTTACCAAGTTGTTACCATGAACAAGCTATTTGCTTGTTATATACTTTACAGTTTGCATTTCAACTGAAGCGAAAAAAGAGAATAGTGAGAAATTATGATTTTTTTTTACTGACTCGGTGTATAAACATGCTAGTGAGTAGTGAGTGACATTTTATTACATTCTTGTATTCGTATCTCTTAATTTTTTATGTGCCTTTTATATCAGTTGCTCCTTTTTTAAATGTAATTTTTTCAAATTTGAATGTTTTTCATAGACTTCGGATTGTTTGGGATGACGACTAGGGCCAAAGCTTCTTGGCAGAACTGATGATTCTGGGGTAACTTATATTATCTTGACGCTTGTATCAGCTGATTACCTCTTATGCAGCGTCAACACTTTTTTTATTTTTATTTATTTATTTTCATTTATTTTGAGAGGAAAATACTGACATAATTACTTATACTGATAATCCATTTTATCATTGCTTGAAAACTTATTGTTGTTGTTACTATGACAGAAGCTTGTAACTTATATTATCTTGACCTATGTTTTTTTTAACTTAATTTATTTAATTCAATAATTATAATGTCAGCAATTTTGTGTGGCAAGAGATCATTTTTCGAGGACATAGGCGTGGCGGCGACATCGTCGGAGTCATCGTCGCCGCCATCTTACAAGAAGTTCTGGTGCTCATTGCAAACTCGATTTACTTATTCACCGTCGGTTCGAAAGGTTTTAGTTGATCAGCTCAGTAGCTATTTTGATAACATATATTTCAATTGAAACCTTTTTGTTTGAAATAGAGATGCGTAAGTTCAGCTTAAGAATTTATTGTGTCATTATTCCGTCTTTTTTTTTTTTGGATATCTTAGTTCTGACTCACTTGTTTAAATGACGAATGGCCATTTTCCATTTTCCAAACATCTTCAACTTCTAGAGAAAGCTTTAGAAGAGTCTGGCAACGATTTGAACTCGGCTATTAACTACCTCTACCAACATTGTCATGAATATTCCAAAGGCAACTCATGCTCTACTGTTGACGAAAATGCAATTATGGATAATGGTATATCTTTACATTGCATTTACATTTATAATTGGGTTTCTACCTATTTGCTTGGCATTTACTATATGGTGCCTATGTGATTTTATGTTTTGAGTTAACTATTAGTTATGAAAGCGATCAAGTAAATTATTGACTTTTGTAATACATATATATATATATATATATATATATATGTATGTATGTATATATATATATATATATATATATATATTCCTGTATCTTAGTGACGCTCAATTTGGAGATATTATTTTGTTAACCCACATTAAGGGACTGTTATATTGTTTCATATTACTACTTGGAACTTACAATTGCCTACAGCCTTTTTTTTTTTCCTTTGATTTGATTATTGTTATATCAACCAGGCATCACTTTGTTCAGCTGGGGATAGTGCAGCATACCATAGGTCCTCTATCTTTGGTGATGATTTGCCTTCTCCTGTAAAGTATGTTGTAAAGTATGTTGGGAAGACCTAGTCGGCTGCAGCCAATTGTATTCTGAGCCTCTTTAAATTACCTTTTCATTTTTTATAGCTATTGAACTAAAACTTGGTATACTCATCGTCTTTTGGTGATTTCTATTTTCAGATTTGGTGACCGTGTATTGGGAAAATGTGTTATTTGTATTGACATAGTATGGTGATTGTGTATTATTGTGATTAATGACATGTGTTGTTTGATCTTTGGATTATATATATGAAATGTATTTTGTGATTTAAATAGGTAATAAAATTATAATATATGAGCAGGCCTGGAAAAGAAAAAATGAATCTGGAATGAAATTCCAAAAAATGTAAAAATCTAGAACGGATATCAAATAACCGTTCTAGAAAATAGACTTTCTAGAACGTCTATTTTTAAGACGTTCTGGAAAGTATTCTTTCCAGAATGGCTTTTTCTTGAGACGTTCTGGAAAGTATACTTTCTAGAACGCCTATTTTTAGAGACGTTCTGGAAAGTATAATTTCCAGAACGCCTATTTTTAGAGGCATTCTGGAAAGTATAATTTCCAGAATGTCTGAAAAAAGACATTCTGGAAAGTTATTTTCCAGAACGGAGAAACCGGTTAAAATGACATTCTAGAACGGCTGATTTTTTTCTAAAACGCCTCAGCAGGACGTTTTGGATTGTCAGACTTTCCAGAACAGCTCCATACAGAACGCCTCAGCAGGGCGTTCTGGATTTGCAAAAACAGGCGTTCTGGAAAGCTGTTTCTTCACTAGTGTGTGTTTCACTATGCCGTTGATGACCATGATAAGTTGACTCGGTTATTTTTGGCAGACCCTACGTGTACGAGGAACTTTGCTACTTTCGGAGATGTTGTGTCATTTGATTCCTCGTACTCGACAAATAGGTTATAATTTCCTGGTTAATTTTTTAAAATTATATGTGTTTTGCATATTTCTATAAATATCTAGCATTGTTCCAAATCATGCTTAGCTTTTTTCTTATATATATAATATTAATTAAAAAAAATGATTGATTGGTGCTTTTCTTCTTAGTTGTTTTACACCTTATTTCCTCAACATAATCAGACGATTATGTTTTCATAATTAATTTCATGTCCACATTTTCATACTCAAGTACAGTGCACTATAACTAATTATAAACAATGTTTTAATCCTATTTTATACATTTTCGTGATATGTATAATTTGATATTCGCTTTGTTTACTGGCAAAGAAGGTCATGGTAAATGTGTTTCAATTGGTATTCGGCTGTTGTTAAGCAACGACGTTGGCGCGTATGCATGGCTCTTTGAAAATTTTAAGGCTTGCATGGGTCGTAGTCCATTAATGATTACAACCGACCAAGATCCGGCGGTGAAGATTGCAATTGAGAAGGTACTTGTTGGTACAAGGCAACACTTGTGCATGTGGGACATTATGAAGAGAGTCCCTGATAAGGTACCGGCTAATCTGAAGAACGATCAATCATTCAAGGATAAACTGAATTCCATTGTGTGGTTCGATATCCTTGAGCCTGTCGAGTTCGAGGTGCAATGGAAGCAGGTCATGGTCGAATTTGATTTAGTTGATAACAGCTGGTTTAAATCGTTGTTTGATATACGTGAAATGTGGATCCCCGCCTACTTCATGGATATCCCAATGAGTCAGCTATTTAGGACAACGTCTATGTTGGAAAGTGAAAATGGGTTCTTCGGCAGGTACACAAACCCTCGTGCTAACTTGTTAGAATTTTATTTGAATATCGAAAGTGTGTTAGATTCACAGAGACACACTCTTTATGCTATTAATAGCCAGGAAGAAACTAAGATTCCATACCTGGAAATGCCTTTAGCAATTGAAAAACACGCTTCGTCTATTTATACGGCTCTTATATTTAGAGAAGTTCAATACGAGATTGTCGCTGCTTATTATAGTTGTCGTGTTGCCAGCATAAATGAGAATGAAAATATGTTATTATATGACGTTGACGATCGTAGTGGTTTGTTCAAGGTTGCATATGACAGGAGTGATGAGTTTGTTGTTTGTAGTTGTAAGAAATTCGTGAGAGAAGGATTATTGTGCCCTCATATTTTTTTCATACTCAAAGAATTGAGAACCGAGAAGGTTCTTGATAAGTACATTGTCAGACGTTGGACTAAATCTGCATTGAAGAACAACATGTACGATATGCAAGGTGTCACTCATGGGCAAACTAGTTGTACCGAGGAGACTAAAGCACTTATGAATCAGATTATGTCTGATTTTTACACTTGCGTTGGCCTGGCCGAGGGCAAGGTAGATAACATGTCTGTGTTGTTAAGTGGCATTAGGGATTTAAAAATATCTCTCGCGGTGGACGGGGATCAATCGAGTATCTCCTCCGCGAAGCGCAAGTTATTTGATAACTTCTATGGTACATCAATCCCTGAGGATGTAACAGTGTTGCCCCCGTCAAAGGTCAATAAAAAAGGTTCTCGTAACCGCATGAAGTCAATTAAGGAGCCGACGATTGAAAATAGCAGCAAACCATTGAGAATGTGTAACCGCTGCAAGAAAAAATCGAACCATGATGCTCGAAATTGTCCAATGGAATTGAAGTAAATGTCAGGGTTATATTTTCCCAAATCACAAATCCTATATTTTTTAATGTCTTGAAATGGTTTTTGCCTGCCTAAGAACCATGTTTTTAAAAACTGTTAAGCGTTTTTTTGTTAAGACTAAATATTGTTTATTGTTCTCAATTAACATCAATGTTAGTATTTTTTTATTTCCACTATTTTCATTTTCTTAGCGCAACCAAAATAAGCAAGGCGACCAGATCATGATAAAAGAAGATTACTGCCTTATTCGTTCTTTTAAGAATATGTTTGAGATGATTTTTGCCACCTCATGGAAAATAAAACAAATAAGTTGACCACAGCATGCACAAAAAAAAAAAGGGAGGGGGGGGGGGGGGGAATGCATTCGGCTATGTTTGATACTGCTTTTTGTTCCAACAAAAATGAGTTATTTTTTTACAATGCTTTCATTGTTAAATAATAATGCTTCGATTACAAAGTAGTCCGCACTGCAGTTGTGCTTACGTAATAAAAATAGAAATTATCACAATTTAACAAAACAAACATAAAAGAATACCCCAAATGATCCAAAAAAAAAGAGCACAGGAGGTTATCAATAACCAAGACAAATACTGTCAAGTGAATCTCCATGAATTCCAATACTAAAACCACTTATATCTAAAACAAACACCAAGTTCGAAGAAAGTTAATTATTCTTAATGCAGAAAATGCAAAAAATTTAAAAAGATTTGTTCATGCATTTAACATATCACTCTGTCGCATCAACATCAAACTCCGGAGGGGCACCACTTCCACCATTTATAAGCAGATCCACCACATTAATCTCGTAGTCTTCACATGAGCATCGATAGAAGTATGAAGCTGCTTCAGGATTATGATCTCTGTACACATTACTCTCAGATGTTAGTATCACCGCGCAATTTTTGGCCCTCAAAAAAGCCATTTGATTCGCCGACCTACTCTTCAACCCGGCATCCCATCTTTGCCCTGTCCCCATGTAAGTCTCCATGTGGAACATTGTATATATTGCACAGACGCATTTATTTTCATCATCTCTCCAAATCATCTTCAACCTTGTCACCGGTACTTTGTTAAGACATGTTGCTTTGTGGCCTTGTCCGTTACGCTTCAGAAATTCACCAAGCTTATCCTTCTGGGATAAAACAACAAAACACCTTACAGTTATCATCAAGTATGAATTTTTGAACATTAAGAAGAATTTTGTGAACATATATAGTAAAAAATTCGGACATATAGTAAGAAATATTTCTAGTGACCGGAAATGTATTTGAACATTAAGTAAGAAAATTTTGGACATATAGTAAAAAGAAACTTGGGTGGAAAAAAAACTTCACTAGTGACTCCACGAATATATAGTAAGAGATTTTATGCAAAAAGAAAAATCCTTGCGCTTTTCCTTATTATTATTGTGATAATATCAACATAGACTCGCTATCTTCATGCATTGCTCGTATTACTCTTTCTTAAATGCAAGCCAAATCGATGACTTCCTCTCCAAGGGATTTTCGAGGGTGTACGCTCAATTCGCTCAAGTGTATATAGGACGTGTTTACGCTCAAGTCGGTCAATACATGCACCTTGTCAAGATTTCACAAATCGGATGCTCGAAATTGCTCAAGTACATGACCAAATAAGAATCGAAAGAGGTCTTTATTAAGGGTTGTAATGTTGGCTCTTTGGTAAGGTACGGAACTTTTGAATATAGTGGCTAACACACGATCAAACGTGATCAATAACACACAAAATCCTAATTTCTAAAACCCGAAGCTTATAATCATGAATATTTGTTAAACATTTGAGACTGTCTTTTGCGTTTGTAATTTTTTACTTTTATATATAAATAGATGAAAAAAAATAAAAAATACTGATGGCTAAATGCCCATCAGTATAATTTTAAAACTTAAAAATGTCAATGGGCACCAGCACGTCGGCATTTGCCGATGACAATGATCGTCGATAATTATCAACAATCTAACGCCCATCGACAAGATGCCAACGGTGTCCCCCTGTCAGATCGCCATTGGTATATGCCGACAAATAACGCATAGATGGTTGCCGGATGTGCCGACATGCATGCCCGTAGGTAACAATGTCGATGGGCAAGTGAACCCGTCAATTTTTTATACCAATGGGTGAAAATTGTTACCATATCATCATTATGAGTACGTACCGACGGCATATCAATGAGTTTCGTTATCATTATTTATTTATTTTTTGTAGTGTATGGGTTAATTAGTTCAAAAATCATGATTTTTTTCCAAGTTTGCAAATGTAAAAAGACTTTCAACATTTGGAAAATAAACTCAAAATCTTTTTAAAATTGTAAATCGAATCATAACAGTTTGAACTTTTTAGTTAGAGGTTTGAATTAAAATTTTTAAAAATATCAATTAAATCTTAAATTTAATATAATTTCATTTACTCTCCCTTACTCCATGGCACTTGAACTAATGCGACCAAAAACTCTGGTTCACCAAAAAGAGAAAGTATTAACCTAGAATACGTGTTCGTCGACCTGATAGACCTCCAAAAATCTCCTGGCGACCTGATTAACCTACAAGACAAAACCCAAGCCGAACAGCCCCAGTGTAGGCCCTTCAATGCTTAAGTCAGTCCCTTTTTAATAGTGATATATGAGAGCTCAAAATGTAGAATAATAAATCAACTCAGAGAAAAAAGTGAGGCATGTGTCCTTCTTTATATAGAGAAGAGACATGTTCCTAATCTAGGATTTTCGTCTCCTATTCAAACCATAATACCATAAATAACCACCAACTTAGAATTAGGATTTCTCCTATATACTAAGTTACCATGATAACCATGGGCCAATAACCATGTCCATGCTTTTAGTCCGTCGGGACCCCATAATCCATATCAGCCCACCCGAACCCAAGATTTTACGAACCATAAAACCCAGCTCTCGGTACCGAGTTGTTACAATACCATTTACCTAATAAGATCTTGTCACCCTCATATAAGATCTCGCCACTCCTATACGAGAGCTTGCCACACCCAACACAGATCGCCCCCTATAGAAAAGATCGCCCCTTCTAAAGGGGAGGTCGCTCATAAATTCCTACAAACCTGCATGCCTACCGACATAGATATTTGATGTCGTATCAACCAATCCCCCACATTATACTTGATTGAGGTAGGCAATCAAATGGAATGTAATAAGAAGTAACCCAAAAATTCAATCCCACATACCTCTTGGTAAAAGAGCAAAAACCATCAACACATCACCTTAGACTTATGAACATTAAATGCATACTACCATTGTGTCAGACACGTGTCACAGGCTTATTTCCTCGTAATATATTTATTCTTGTGGGCCAGGAAATGAAAGGCCCGCAATTAACCCTACCAACCTTCGTGTCTCCCCAAAAACTTCCCTGCCTTTTTAGATTTGCGCCGCTCCCAATACAAACGTTCTTTCACCTTCATCTCTTTGTATTTCAAAAAAGAAAAAGCAATTTTCCACCATTCTCATATTCAATGAAATCCAAGAACTCTCCAGCAAAAAATACAATTATATTCAACTCAGAAATTTAACTCAGCGAGTTCACTACTTCTTGACACCATGCGTAAGTCTTCATCTACTTAATTTACCATTTCAGCACTAATTATTTTATTTTGAATTTTTGCATTCTGAACATGTTTCTTTTCATCCCCTTCCCCGTTTCCTATTTTCATTACTATTAATGTATGGTGATTTTAGCTTCCTCCAACTCCGACTCTCAAAACCCTAACACTCTTATCCATAATATGCCATCCAAAACAAAGTCCATAGTAATCCCTCTGGTCCAACCAAGCAAACGAAAAAATATTTCCACACCCAGAACCGGCTGAACCTACAGGGAGCCCCTCCTGGTCTGAGCTTGAGGATCAAACTAGAGCCTTGACTGAGGACACCCTCGAAGCTATCCCCTTAACCCAACCAGAAATACCCACATCCACATCTAATCCCGATTTTTTCTTCTCCAACCCTGTAACTATTGTTACCCCGTATGCTCATGCCGAGCTATCTCTCCTTCCGCGAGCTACCTAGGTGACCACTGAAAATCCATGGGTACTTCCAGACCGAAATAAGCTCACGGCTTTCATTGAAAGCCTCAACCTTCCCAAAACCATTAAATCTGTCCAACCCGAAGCTAGCAAAAATGATCCAGACCATCCCCCTCCAAACCATATTACTATCTTCGACGGCCATTTAAGGGCAAGAATTAGATTTCCTATGCAACCCTTTCTAGTCGTCGCGACTGAGAAATATAAAGTCCCCCATTCCAAATGGCTTCCAACTCAATTAGGTTTATAGCCAGATATATAATATTATGTACATATTACAATGTAGAACCAGATATAGAATTTTTTTACTTCCGTTGTGCAATAAAAAAGCAAAAAGGTACCGTCTACCTTTCCTCACATTGAAAGACGCATTTCCATATTCACCCCTCCTCAAACGTCCACGAGTGGCGATCAAAAATTTTCTTCCTTTATTCTGGCGAGCCCTGGCCATTTCCTGCGGAATACAAGGAAGCGACCCCACCCCAAGAGCCGGTGCCCAAAGAGAAAAAAACACCCTTCTCTCTATAAAGAAATACTCAGACTTTCTCAAAGAATGGATCAACTTTCCATATTTTGTGATGAGACTTACCGAGTCAGAGAGGGAAAACTCTTTTGTGGGACTCAGCCAGTGACCTCTGCAAATAAAAAGACTCTAATTTGGTAGGTTTAACATATTATAGATCCTTTTTTTAACCTACATAAAAACAAACAATAATCCATTTTCCTTTTTTTGCATAACTCCTTATACTTGCCAGTGGGTCCTCAAGCTCGTAAGGAGTAGCAATAGCTCAACCAGACCCATCCCATGTCATGACCTCTACACCTCTCATAGTATACACAGAAGATGAGGTGGAGCTCACCCTAGCCGGTGGAGGTCGCCAACTCAGACGACCAGTTGCCTCTTCATGCTTCAGTGGGCAAGGGAAAAAAGAAGCGAACTGTCTGTGGTCGAGCCCGAGCTCGATCCTCATCTCCTTGCCCAAAATGTTACCATGTCCAGGGAGCATCTAGCTCGGGCTCCAAAAATTTGAACAAAGGCCTTCTGCAGTGCGACAATGCCGACCAGGTCCAACCCTTCCTCCAAAGTCAAGTGCTACTCGCCGATAAGGAGTATTTGGCGACTCTCAACATAGTCAACCAAGTGGCCTGAACGTCACTGTATTTGCTCGATTAACTTATCCTTTAGAACCCCATCCTATTAATTATATATTTTCGTTCTAATTCATAACTTACTCTTATTATTTTAAGACGGCTAACCTTTGATGGCCTCAATATCCGGCCACCTATTAGCAGCGACCTCTGAGGGAGAGTCAGCAGATAAATGGAAGGAGGCATGCGACGAGCTGACAACCCATGCGAACAAACAGACTAAACATTTGTATTTTACTCAAGGGGAACTGGATGAAGTTCATCGCCAGATAGCAGCCCAATGAGAAGAGCTAAACGTCTCAAGATGTCATCTAGAGACGATGAAAGCTGAGGTCGTCCAGCTAGAGACGATGAAGGCGGAGGTCGCCCGGCTTGGGAAACATCAAATGGAGCTAGAAGGGTTATTACAGGATAAGGAGGTGCTCGTGGCACACAAGCAGGGGGTTGATGAAGGTCGTCGCACTTTCTTAAGGAGTGAAGTGGCCAACGATTCGTTGCGGCTTACAGGAACAATCTGCTCGCGACCTACCGCCACACGATGACGTTCCTGCAGAAGGTGGGAAAGGGAGAAAAAATATATTTCAGGACTACCATTGAGTGAGTCAAATCCCAGCTTCATATGGCGGGGATCAACTTTGAGATTGATGAGAAACAATTGGAGGATGATCTACCTTCTTTCTATTTTTTGGCGTAGCGACGTCAACCAGTTGAAGAAATAATGAAGGTCGGGCTTGGCACTGAGCTCGAAATCCCCCTGGATGAGTTGATCCCCCCTTTTTCCCCTTGATTATAATTAAAATTTTATAATATAACTTCTTCAATTTAATGAAATTCTATTTTCCTGCATCAAACAGCTTTTAGTTCGCCATGAATGCTTTATGTTTTTGTAAAAATGTACCTCACGTATCCATCAAGCTAACCTATAAAACCCAATTCTTTAATTTAATGACTGCACCCATATGAATCACAAAATAAGATCTATATAAATATTTCAATCATAAGAACATCTTCTTAAGCATCGCCTAATACCATAAAACCTGTTAAGCATAAATTATTCCATAAGGTTGGAATCACCATAAGACTTGTCAACATCATATCATAATGACTTACGCATTATCTTATAACCAGTAGACATTTGAAATCATACCTCCATATTTTTTCTCCCATAATCAGCCAATTAGGAAAACCTTTGCTAACAAGAGTTAGCCCAATTTACCATAAATTCACCACCGACCTAACCACAAGGTGGTCGAAACAAATCACCGCACATACAATTAAGTAGAACCATAATAACCATAACCATATTAGATCATAAGTGACTGAGAAAACTACTCAGTCCCCCATGTACAAATAATGCGAACAAGGTCAAACAACCAGGTTGCATCAACACATAATCAAGTAATCACAGGATATACCGATTATACATAACTACGTAGACACCTAACAAAACAGCCCAAGGAATATGTTAATCAAACATATTCATATAAGCCTTTACTCAAAACAACAGAGAACATGTTAATCAAACACATTCTCCTAGACACATAACAACCAATCAAGGAATATATTAATCAAACATATTCGAAAACACATAGTCAAAGATTGAAAACAACATGTTAATCAAATATGTTCTTCACAAATATGACCATAAAGATGTTAATCCATAAACCATAAAAACCATCCACAAGCCATCACCGACCTAATAAGAGCGTCATCACATAACCATAAAAACCATACCCATAAACCATAAGACCATCCATAAACCATCGCTGACCTAATAAAAGCGTCAGCCCATAACCATAAAACCATATCCATAAACCATGCTGACCTAATAAATGCATCAGCCCACAAACATAAAAACCATATCCATAAACCATAAAAACATCCATAAACCATCGTCGACCTAATAAAAGCGTCGTCCCGTAACCCTATAAAATTATATCCATAAACCATCGTATTACCATAAGAATTATCTTTTATTCATCACTGATCTAAACAAGCATCAGCCCATAATTTGTGAAAAAGTGCATACTAAAACTTAAATCCACCGGCGACCTAAACAAGCGTCGGCCCATAGTAATAGTAATAAAAATTATGACCTCCATCCATCGCCTAAAGAGCTAGGCATAGTATTTCTTCAGGTGGCAAATATTACAACTCCTTGGTAGCGCTTTTTCCTCATCATATTCGAGTACATATGCACCTCCCCTTAATACTTTGATAACCTTGAACGGTCCTATCTAGTTAGGATCCAGCTTCTTTGTAGTGTATATTGCATCGGCACATTTCTATACTAGACCGTTGACCTGAAAATACCTTCGTTTCACTCACTTGTTATAGGCTAACTGAATCCTTTATTTATACTTTTCCATGCATGCTGTAGCCTTATCTCGTATTTCATCAATTGTTTCCAAAGCTCCTCTAGGCAATCGCTCATTTTCTTCTTCACCGAAAGTTTCTAGTCGATGTGAGCTCCCTACTATTTCTGCTGCAATGACAACTTCCATACCATACACCAAACTAAAAGGTGATTCGTCTGTGGTAATTTGCGAGGTAGTTCGAAAGCCCATCAAATAGAAGAGAGATCTTCAAGCCAAAGTCCCCCTGATTTTTCCTAATAGGTCCTTCAATGTGAATAAGAACACTCAAACACAATTCAAGAACTCACAAGAACGGAACTGTATTGACGAAAAAGAAAACTCCAAAAGTTTATATCAAAACTCAAAATGTCCCTAAGAAAAAAACCCTATGCGGCTTTAAATATATCGAGTGTCCTGACCTAATAAAACTCTTACCAAAAATATAAAACAAGGAAAATTAAATAAATAATTAAACAAAATAATTTATTAAACGGCCTAGTGAAATTATTATTCACTGTATGTCTTCCTAACGCTCAAAGTAGTTTAATCGCCATCATTCTCACCAATTTGCAAAAGATTCGCCTTCGAATCTTGAACAGTCTCATCGCCCGAAAAATTATCGTCCATATAAGGAACCAAGTGCTTCACGTTGAAGACGTCTGATGTACGAATATGACTGGGAAGTCAGAGGCGATAGTCATTGGGGTTAATTTTCTCAATAATTTCCAAAGGTCCCAGTTTTCGCAATGCGAGATTATTGTATTCATGTGCGGGGTAACGATCACGAGTTAGGATAGCCCAAACAAAATCGCCAACATCAAATTAGACATCCCGGCGATGAACATTAGCAGTGGACTATTACTTGGCATTGGAAATGAGAAGGTGATCGCGAGTAGTCGTATGAACGCTCTTTAAAGCCAAAATAAAATCAGCAGCAGATTTCTCATCACGCGTGGCAGAGGGCAGCACCAATAAATCAGCTGGACCGCGTGGAACAACAGCATAAACCACCTCAAATGGACAAAATCCTGTGCTACGATTTAGCGCCAAATTATGGGCAATATTCCGCTTGGGGAAGCTTGACATCCCAGGACTTAATATGTTCACCAACTAAGCAGTGTAAAAGATTTCCCAAGGAATGATTGACCACCTACGTTTGTCCATTGGTTTGAGGATGATACGCGCTACTAAAATGGAGTTCCGACTGCGCCATGCGCCATAATGACCGCCAAAAATGGCTCAAGAAGCGGGTATCACGATCCGACACAATAGAAGAAGGAAGCCCGTGTAAACAAAAAACCTCACGAAGAAATAAATGGGCCACATGGACAGCATCTGAGGTGTGTTTACACGGAATAAAGTGAGCTATTTTGGAAAAACGATCAACCACAACAAAAATCGAGTCATGCCCGCGCTAGGAACGGGGTAAACCAAGCACGAAATCCATACTCACAGCGCTCCATGATTGTGATGGAACAGGTCGTGGGCGATACAAACCCTCATTAGTGGTTGTTCCCTTGGAAACATTACATATACAGCAATGCGCGACAAAGAGAGAGACATCGCGATGCAGCGTTGGCCAAAAGAAACGACGACGGACCAAATCCACAGAACGATCACGCCCTGCGTGACCAATATTGTGCATCTCCGCAATGAGTTTAAGACGCAGGCTACAATCCGGCACACATAAGAGCACGCCCTTAAAAAGGAAGCATCATGTAAAGTAAAAACAGAAGACACCTTGACCTGGAGTCGTGTCAAAATATCGCCAAAAAAAGGATCATCAGCATAAAGGTCCTTGAATATGTCAAAGCCCTAAACATCAAGTCGCATATCCATTAAAAGACAAGAACGCCTACTCAAGGCGTCAGCCACACGATTGGCAACACCCGCTTGGTGTTTAATAACGAATGTAAACTGCTGCAAAAATGACACCCAATTGGCATGGCGGGTTGAAAAGTAATCTTATGAATCTAGGTGCTTAAGTGCCTCGTGATCCGTATATAAAACAAATTTTTGATGAAAAAGATAGTGACGCCAATGGCGCACAGCACGAACCACAGCGTAGAATTTAATATCATACGTGCTATAACGTGTCCGCGCAGTTGTAAGTTTCTCACTGAAGAAGGCGACAGGACGACCGAGTTGGATAAGGACTGCCCCAATTCCAATTTTTGATGCATCACAAAATAGCTCAAATGGAAGGGAAAGATTAGGTAAGACAAGGACAGGGGCTGTGGTTAATTTATCTTTAATTATCGGAAATTGGCTTCTGCGGCTGGAGTCTAAGTGAAGGTTTTTCCACGCATACAATCAGTAATTGGTGCCATAATGGTGCTGAAATCTTGCACAAAATGCCTGTAAAAGGAGACCAGACCGTGAAACCTTCGCACAGCTGTTAATGAAGTTGGTGATGGCCAGTCTCGGATAGTAAAGATTTTATCTTGATCCATGGAGATGCCGTCAGCTGAAATATAATAACCTAAAAATAAAATGTGATCAACCATGAATATACACTTATCAGGCCTTTCAAAAAGCTTTTCTGCTCTCAATATAAGAAGAACTGAACGTAGATGGTCCAAGTGATCTGATATAGATTTACTGAAAACCAAGATGTCGTCAAAACAAACAACGACACACACACCAATAAGAGAACGCAAACTCTGATTCATCACCCTCATAAAAGTACTTGGGGCATTATATAAACCAAATGGCATCATAAGCCATTCGAAAAGACCTTCGCGGACCTTGAAAGCTGTTTTCCATTCATCGCCTAGTCGGATACGAATTTGATGATACCCACTCCGTAGATCTAATTTGCTGAAAATAGTATCACCACTAAGCTGGTCTAACAAGTCATCCAATTGAGGTATGGGAAAATGATACCGAACTGTGATTTTATTAATAGCTTGACTATTAACACACATACGCCAAGTACCCTCTTTCTTAGGGATTAGTAAAGCCGGAACAGAACATGGGCTTAAACTTTCACGCACATAGCCACGCCTTAATAATTCTTCCACTTGGTGACGAAGTTCTTCATGTTCCTTTGGGCTCATACGATAATGAGGGCGATTTGGCAAAGAGGCACCTGGCACCAAATCAATATGGTATTGAATATCGCGAAGAGGGGGTAAGCCATTCAGTAACTCATTTAGAAAGACATCCTGAAATTAGTCCAATAAAGAATCAAGAGAGAGGATGGCGATGAAGATTGAGATAAAAGCTCCCGGGGAACCAATAAAAGAAGATGCGACTCAGACGATAATTCGTAAAGAAATTCACGATAAGATAACAACAACACTTGCTTGTCATTTGAGGTCGGGGAGGTCAGAGGTGCACGTGGAATGCCAGGAAGGAGGACGAGTTTGACACCCTCAAGAATAAAGATGTAAGTGTTTAAGAAAACAACATGACATACACCTCGATCAAATTGCCATGGTCGGCCCAATAAAATATGGCACACATCCATAGGAACGACATCACACCACACGCTGTCAGTGTACTTGGAGCGAATAGAGAAAGTAATAAGAACCCGACTATTTACAATAACATTGGTGGTGCGATTAAGCCAAGCCAACGAATAGGGACTAGGGTGAACCTCATGCTACAGAGAAAGTTTTTGAACAGCATCCATAGAGACGACATTCTCAGACGACCCTGAGTCGATAATAAAATGACACACTTTGTCATTAACCGTACAAGTAGACTCAAATATTGTATTACATTGAGTGGGTTGGTCGTCAATATGAGGGGTTAAACAAGTACGCCGAAGGACTAAAGTATGACCAACGTCACCCAATAAAAACTCCTCAAGCCGGTCTATTAGTGGTTCATCATCGTAGATGGGTGGTCTTGAATATGTACCACCATCGGTTTCTTCGGCAAATAGCGTGCGATTGCCCCCGGCGCACGGGCATGCAGATTGACGATGGCTAAACTCACCATCAGTAAAACATGATCCTGAACGCGTGGATGGGGCACGTGATCCACTCACTTGTGGTGGGATGCTGGCTGGCGATCATGTGATTGTTGGTTGCCCAGGAGTGGGACGGGAGTCCGTCATGCCAAAACCACCTGCTGCCAATGCAAAGGGTCCTGGGGCACGTCTGGTCTGTTTTCATTCCAACATTAAATCCCGTTGATGGGCTTCACAGATGGATACTTGAGAAAACATGTTCAATGTATCCTGAAAAGTAATGCAGAGACCACCGATATAACGCGAGACAAGTTGATCATCCGTTTCACGCAAATTAGTATGTGCCACCAATTGATAAAATTCTTCAGAATATTCATCAACTGTACGCGAGCCCTGTCGAAGATTCTGAAGTTTTTGATAAAGCACTCGTGCATAATTAAATGGGAGAAATTCACGATGGAGATACTTGGTGAATTAGTCCCATGACGTGATGCGAGATTTTCCTTGGCGACTACGTGTGATCTTGAGCTGCTTCCACCACGCACTCGCACGACCCCGAAAACGCGTTGCAACAAGGGTAACACAGCGATCTAAAGGTACCTCCTTAAATTCCAGGACTTCCTCAACGACCCCAAACCAATCGAGAAAAGTATCAGGTTCCAATCCTCCAGTGAATTATGTGAGATCAAGTTTGAAAACTTGTTCCCAACGACGTGCTTCATTCGCGGGTGTATCAACCGGTGGAGTGAGCGGTGCAAACGGATTATCGATAGAAGTCGTGTCCTCGTCATCCGAAGACACATTGGGAGAGATGTGCACACCTCCACCACGGCCACCACGACTGCGAACCCCACGGTTTGCACGACCTACTTTGCATCCTCTGGTCATCTGAGCAGCGATGGTATCCATCTGCGTCTGGAGAGAATTCATTTGTTGGGCCAACATGCCAACCTGTTAGCGGATCTGGGCGCTATCATTCTGACGTTGTGGGTCCTGTCTCGGCAGCATTATTCGGGGAGCGTAGACTGGTCTCTAAATACCAACTGACGCAGGCAGAGACTTCAACGTGAATAAGAACACTCAAACACAATTTAAGAACTCACAAGAACGGAACTGTATTGATGAAAAAGAAAACTCCAAAAGTTTATATCAAAAGTCAAAACGTCCCTAAGAAAAAAAACCTATGCGGCTTTAAATATTTCGAGTGTCCTGACCCAATAAAACTCTTACCAAAAATATAAAACAAGGAAAATCAAATAAATAATTAAACAAAATAACTTATTAAACGGCCTAGTGAAATTATTATTCACTGTATGTCTTCCTAACGCTCAAAGTAGTCTAATCGCCATCAATTTTTCAACCCAAACGGCATGAAAAAAAAAAGCAATACGTACCCATCGAGGTGACAAAGCTCACCTTAGGTTGGTTCCCCTTCAACAAGGGGATTTGATGATACCCCTGTGATGCATCCATCATGCTCAGTAGCTCGCACCCGAAGTTGAGTCAACCAGTTGGTCAATACGTGGTAATGGGTAATGATCTTTTGGACATGCTTTGTTCAGCTTGGGAAAGTATACACACATCCTCCATTTCTGGTTGGGTTTAGGTACCATCACGACATTAGATAAGTGTTCCGGTAATTGAATCACCCGGATATAGCCAGCCTTCAAAAACTTTTATACCTCATCCTCAATCACTTTGTCCAACTCCGCCCCAAAATATCTCCTTTTCTATCATATAGGTCGCGCTTCTGGATCGGCATTCAAGTGGTGTTGTGCGACCTCAGGATATACTCCTGGTAGTTCCCCATCTCCAAAAGGGAAGGTGTCATGAAATTCCCTTAATAGAGCAATCAACTCTACTCTCACATTCTCTGTCATCTGAGTTCCTATTCTGACCTGCCTTCCTCCAATATAATCTCCATAAGTTCCTCATGAGGTCAGATAGAGTTCTCCTTCTCCCTCATCTTTTTGGCACTAGTTATCCCTTCTTGCCCAACTTCGCTTCTCTCTCGCTTTCCTTCACTCATCCATTTCCTTACTGTCATCTGTTAACATGATCTGGCGACCTGTTGCTCCGGTATTACCTCGCTCACCTTGTCTCCCGCTAGATACTTTATACTCATGTGATAAGTGGAAGGGACCACCTGGAATTCATTGAGAGCAGGTCGTCCAATATGATATTATACGTTGAAGTGGCCTTCATGATTAAAAACTTCAGCTTCTTCTCTACTCTAGCTCGCCTTTTCCCCATGCAACTGGAAGTAACACCTCTCCTTTCGTGACAACCTACGTCCCATTAAAAGCATAGATAGGTGTTTGTACACGTCGTACCTTTACCTTCAAGTTTATATGATCTAAGCATGTCCAGAGAGAATGTTGACCTAGCTACCATTATCCACAAATACTCTCCCGACCTCATACCTTTCCACCTCAGATTCAATTACGAGTCCATCGTTTTGCTCCACCTGCAAACCCCGTCGTTCCTCCTGGCTGAAAAAAATCACTGGTCCTGATGTGGGAGGTCGCTTGTTAATTGTGGCGACCTCACATGGTCCTGGACAAGCTACCTTCATGTGTCGTTTTCGTACGTTATTTATGTCTCCATCCATTGGTACGCCTGATATCATATTTATTCTCCTCCTATTGTTTGAGTAGCTCCCCCTCAATTAGCCCGTTTTCCCCTCCTGTCGTGGTTATCCCTCTGCCTGTGCCGGCGGGGCTCCTCTAGGAGGTGGCCCGGGCAGTGTCTGTCTCTATTCTTGAGGTTCATTGTCTTTATAAACCACCTCTTTTAAGTGCCCATCTTTGATCAGACTCTCAATGTCTTCCCTTAGATGCATGCATCGCTCAATTGGATGCCCATAATTATTATGGAACTTGCAAAAGAACTGAGATTTTGGGTTAGTGAATTGGCGTGTAACCCTCTGGCGACCTGATAGCATCAGGCACTTAGCTCTCCATAATTGTGAACACCCTTGCTTGTGACATTGCCAAGGGATTAAAGTCTGCAATATCTCTCCATACTCTTCCTCCACTTCTTATCGCCCCTCTAACATCTGCTCCGGTAGTTAAGAGTGCTCGAGCATCTCACCTTGTATCTATCCTAAGCTCCGACCTCCTGGGCGCTACTCTTTCTGATTTTGTGACCTCTTTTCCGAAACGTAATCTATGCTCTTCCTCGGATTCCTCCACATGTATGTATCTCATGCACCTATCATAGACCTACTCGAATGTGTGTGCGGATTGCTTAGCCAACGATGTTCACAGACCTCTCATCCTTAAGCCCTGATGCAAAGCTCCCGCTTTCATCTCGTCCGTGGCTGCGGGCACCTCCAAAGTAGCCCTAGTAAACCTGGTGATAAGCGAGAAATTATATGGTAATTAATGGTTTAATCTCTATGTTTTTATGTGCTTAATATTCTCATATATGTTTATTTCTCGCGTATTTACTATTACGAATGGAGGAGTACCAATTGTATATTTCTTCTCTATTTTGCAGTATTTGGTGCTATAATAAGTGAATGAGGTTTTACAAGAAAGTTAAGAGACAAGGATCAACCAAGCGACGAGAGGAAACTGGCAAATCAGGGAGGTAGCGTCGATGGCTCGCGTCAGTCGACGCGATCGGTGCTGTGCTGACTGTGCGCGCGTTAGTCGATGCCATGTCGACGGGAAGCTGCTGAAGCATCGATAGAAGGTCCGTCAGTCGACGTAATGTCGACGCTCATGCTCTGAAGCGTCGATTGGGAGGGCGTCAGTCAACGCCCATGCAGGACGAGGCGGGCGGGTGATGCGCATCGACGCCGAAGGCTGGTCCGCGTCAGTCGACGCTCCGTCGATGCCGACTCGGCCGAGTTATTTTAGGAAGAATCTTGGGCGGCAAAAAATAGTAATTCTATATAAACTCGACCCAAACTCGTCAAAAACAGACTTTGACACAATCCTAGGGTTCCAAGGCTTGAAGAGGGTATCCCAAATCACCCAATAAACAATGGCTTGAAGATCTAAGACCAACAATCCAAGATCTAAGCTTTCTTATCTCTTCCCTATCTTAGAACAATGTTTTATTTCTTTATTTTCCTGTTATTCTATGAACTCCATGAGTGAGTAGATTGTTTTATCTAGTTCTAGGGATGTTGAAACCCTCGTGAAACTATGTTTAATTAATTTATGCAATATTGTCTTTTGTTCTTCATATGCGGTTGCTTGTGTTATCTTGTTTACATATCATGATTGTTAAATTCATGACATGATTGCTTGATTCTTAATTTGGATTGTCCACCTAGATTAGGAATTTGGTTATCAATTTCTAGAAAGAGGACTGCTTCCCGTGTAATTGTCATAGTTTCGGTTTCTCTGAAGCAACTAATGGTCGCGTATCATTAGGGGTAACACAACATAGGTTGAATAAACCGAGATTATGCGTTTATTGCTTAGATTAACCTATTTTCCTAGATATTAATGCTATTGTTGGGTTGAATCTAGAGAGCTTATTCTAGGTTATTCAATAATTAGAATCAATTAAAGAGCTTATTTTAAAGAGTGTACATTCTTTAAGAAAGTAGTGTTTATGAAGTTTTTGGGTTCATGTAGGTCTAGTTTGGGAAGTTTTGAGAGAAAACAGGAGCAAAAATGGAGTAGACTGCTGGAATTCAGTCGATCGAATGCATATCAAGTCGATCGACTGGAATGCATGTCGATCGACTGAAGAATCGACTGACGTGATCAAATCGACTGGATTCCAGTACTTTTTAAGCTTTTTGCAAGAACATTCGATCGACTGGTCATTTGATGATCGACAGCCAGTCGATCGAATCGCCGATCGACTGCAACGGCGGAATCGACTGGATTACAGAGACTTTTGTACTTTCTGAAAAGAGCAGTCGATCGACTGTCGGCAACCGATCGACAGCAGTCGATCGACCGAGAGGAGCAGTCGATCGACTGCCCTGCAGCGGGCTTATAAATACCAGTCGATCTCTTCCTCCCCAGCACACCAAAATCGACAGAAAAACTGAAAAACGAGCAGAAAAATATAAAGAAAAGAGAAAAGAGAGAGTCGAAAACAAGGAAAGAAAAAGAGAGAAATCGACTCTAGTCGATCGGCAGGCCAAACTACGCGGGAATTCTCCTTCATCTCCAAATTCAAAGTTCTCCTTGGGATAGGCTCGATTCCTCGTTCAATTTTCGTCTCACTTTCGACCAAATTAATCGAGGTACTTCGCTTAAACGATTCTTTGGGAGATTGGGAACTTGATTATTATTGTTGGTTGTGTGTTGGGTAGGAATTGGAGCCATTCTTTTTGATTTTCACCCTTCAAAAAATCTCGCCCACAACGTGTTCGACGAATTGCCCCAAAGAATATTCTATTTTTGTTTTCGTCGTTTCTCCGTCGTTCTTCGTTCGTTTTGTTTTCGAGACCTCCCTACTACAAACTCGACCACCTTCTTCCCCGTTTTCATCATATACCATGGACGGTCACTCCGACGACGAACATGTGATCGGTTTCGGCTTTCAACAAGACCCTAATATCGCCGGACATTACGGTGCCCCTTCCCCATCTGAGCTGTGACATTGATCGATCCCAAAACGAACGAGCATTTCCAAGTTAATGGCGCACGAGTAAAACCTTACCGGCACAGTATGTTACAAACCAAAGCGCTCRAKCYTATGATCGTGGAGGAGGAACACCTGAKTGATCTTCCCCCAATGGGATCTTGATCACGAAATTGGGGTCGTCGAGCGAACGACGTAAACCAAACGCGCTACGTGGGAGGCAACCCACGACTTTCTAACTCTCTTCTTGTTTTTCTTTCAATCTAGTGTACATTCTTTAAGAAAGTAGTGTTTATGAAGTTTTTGGGTTCATGTAGGTCTAGTTTGGGAAGTTTTGGGAGAAAACAGGAGCAAAAATGGAGTGGACTGCTGGAATTCAGTCGATCGAATGCATATCTAGTCGATCGACTGGAATGCCTGTCGATCGACTGAAGAATCGACTGACGTGATCAAATCGACTGGATTCCAGTACTTTTTAAGCTTTTTGCAAGAGCAGTCGATCGACTGGTCATTTGATGATCGACAGCCRGTCGATCGAMTGGCACCCGATCGACTGCAACGGCGGAATCGACTGGATTACAGGGACTTTCGTACTTTCTGACAAGAGCAGTCGATCGACTGTCGGCAACCGATCGACAGCAGTCGATCGACCGAGAGGAGCAGTCGATCGACTGCCCTGCAGCGGGCTTATATTATCAGTCGATCTCTTCCTCCCCAGCACACCAAAATCGACAGAAAAACTGAAAAACGAGCAGAAAAATATGAAAAAAGAGAGAAAAGAGAGAGTCGAAAACAAGGAAAGAAAAAGAGAGAAATCGACTCTAGTCGATCGGCAGGCCAAACTACGCGGGAATTCTCCTTCATCTCCAAATTCAAAATTCTCCTTGGGATAGGCTCGATTCCTCGTTCARTTTTCGTCTCACTTTCGACCAAATTAATCGAGGTACTTCGCTTAAACGATTCTTTGGGAGATTGGGAACTTGATTATTATTGTTGGTTGTGTGTTGGGTAGGAATTGGAGCCATTCTTTTTGATTTTCACCCTTCAAAAATCTCGCCCACAACACGTTCGACGAATTGCCCCAAAGAATATTCTATTTTTATTTTCGTCGTTTCTCCATCGTTCTTCGTTCGTTTTGTTTTCGAGACCTCTCTACTACAAACTCGACCACCTTCTTCCCCGTTTTGATCATATACCATGGACGGTCACTCCGACGACGAACATGTGATTGGTTTCGGTTTTCAACAAGACCCTAATATCGCCGGACATTACGGTGCCCCCTTCCCCTTCTATTCTCCCGACGAGGGGGAACTTTTCCAAAACCTTTCCCAGCGACATTTTGCTACCCCTTGTTTCATTAACGTTGATCATTTAGACGAATGGGTGGCGAACGGGGATTATGACGGATTCGGCACGCGTCTACTAAGTTTCATCGACGTGATGAATGGCCGGATGTTCGCGTCCTTCCGAGCACCGGCTTATCAGGAGCTAGTGCTTGAGTTTTTCACCACGTATGAGGATACGCGTGAAAGGGGTTTTGATGTGCGTTTCGGGGGAGTTAAACGCCGTATCGATCAGGGGGTGATACAAACGGTGCTCGGGCTTGACTGCCAGGAGTCCTCGTATACGCAAGTGCGTGGATATAATGAGATTGCGTTCTGGGGGACTATCACGGGCGGAAATGGTAACCGGGATCGTTACTCGGCGTCAGTGATCGTCGACTTGGCGTTGCTTGGGGCGTACAAATTCTTCACCCACGTCATAATGGGCAAGCATGAAAGCACCAACCTCACTCGGCACGAGATATACGTGCTTTGGTGCATATGCAATGGGCATCCGGTCCCGTTTTTTCCGTTGATCCGAGCACAAATTGAAGGGATTCGGAGGACGAGAGGGGGAAGCGTCGCCCGAGTCGGCATGGGGCCGATGATCACCGTCCTTGCCCGTTACTCGGGTTTGAGGCCAAATCGGCGAACATGACGAGGGTCGATCTTTTGGAATTGACGTTCAAAA
>BMAC01000326.1:254584-265478 GCA_014905375.1 Phtheirospermum japonicum | reverse complement strand
AATACGGAGGTCCGAGCACCGGCTCGGGTCCCGAGATGGGTTGGAACGATTTCCAACATGCCGTGTTTTCCCGTTTCGACCAAATGAACGTTCGTTTCGACCGTCTCGACGAGGGGCAGGCACGAAACGACCGAGCTCTCCACGGCCTCCAGCGCCGGCTCTTTTTTGATCGAAACACGGATGCGTCGAGACAGCGACGACGACGATGACGGCGGCGACGGTGGAAACAAAACGAGGCGGAGGAGGAAGAAGAAGACGAGGCCGCAAACCTCCGTTCCCGACCTAGGAGACGTCGTTAAACCTCCTAGTTATCCTTTGATTATTATTTTTATGTTTTATTTTATTTTGTATTTCGATTATGTTCGTTTATTTCTTATCTCGTCTATTGTAAAAAAATATATATATCCTTTTAATTGCTTTTGTTTTTGTATATAGTTTCCTTTTTATTATTTTGAATATATTTCCTAATTATCAAACAAATAAATATATATATATATATATATATATATATATAAATAAATAAAATAAAATATTCAATAAATCCAAACAAATTGAAAAATTCAAAAATTAAAAATATTTTCGTTTTTGTACATAGTTCGTTTTTGTGCAAGTTTTTCCACCTTGCCTAACCGTGTAGATATCTTGTTGCTTACCTCGGTTCCCGACAACGACCTTTGCACAACCACGACGACACGAGCCCGGAGATAGGGGCATTTTCTTTACCCTACAAMTTTTTACCGMTTTTATTAGCTTAATTACGCAATGAGGACATTGCTGGGTTTTAAGTGTGGGGTGGTTAGAATCRTCCTAGGTTTTTCATTTCATCGTGTGCTTRCTTGTTTTAGTTTGAGAAACGTGTGTGTTATTGTTGCTTGGACCCTTGGCGAAGTGACGCGGTTTTTATGATTTGTTAAGATGTTTAGATTTTCGATCGTATTTAGTGGATTTAGGTGGTTTAACTTGTTGDGATTCCCGTTCGGTTTTAGCTTCGTGCTATCCTTGTGCTCGTTTGGAACTAGTGCCTCGACTAGCCCTCGTCATTAAACACTCTCTATAGGTTTTTGTTTGTAAATTGGAGTCATCAATTGCTCCACGTGCTCAATCGAAAAAATTCGATAGTTATTTGATCGGAGTGATTTGATAGCCTCGTATTTTCATATTATTGTGCAAGTACCTCACGTCTACGGTACATTAAAAAAAATCAAAGAAAAAGAAAAAAGAAAAGAAAAAGAAAAAAGAAAAGAAAAATACGAAAAGAGATGAATAAGCAAGGATACGTTATAAATCCTTGAAGTTATTGTGTAGCACGTTTTTCCATTTGTTTCGTTTCTTTTAGTATACTTTTGTAAAGAGACGTGTTGATGATCTTGGCTAGTCGGGAGTCGATTAACGGTTCGAGCGTGGATAGACCTTAGCCGGGGCAAGGACGGGGAAACCGACTTGTTGGATCGTTTAAGTCCTTTTAGGTTTCGGAAGTCGATCTAAATTACCTTAGCAAATCAYATTGTCGTCCTTTTAGCCAAAGCTAACAAACAACGTAGCGTACGACCTCTCGAACTATTTTTGTGCATTAGCCTAGGGTTGGTCGGGGGTAGTTTTTTAAATATACGTTAGTTTTGTTTGAGGACAAGCAACCGTTCTAAGTGTGGGGTGGTTGATTTGCATCTTTTTGTACATATTTTCATTATCATTTTTGTTTCACGTTGCGTGTTTTTCGCTTGCTTTTTGTTGCTTTAGGAGTCAGGTTGGCCGTTTTTCGTATTTCTAGATTTTCTTAGTTTTTGTACGTTTTGTTATTAATTTTTGTAGTTTTTCACGTTTCCATTTTTCTTGGCCGTAGGACGTCCAAGCGGGGCCCACGCTCGTTTGGGATCGTCGATACTCTACTCGGGAATGGACGGACAAAGCAAGGAAGCGCAGCGGACGAGGTTCGACAAGCCGGCGGACGCGAAAAGAACGAGAAATCGAGCCGGGCGCTGGAATCCAGTCGACCGACTGAATGATCAGTCGATCGACTGACCTTGAAGTCGATCGACTGGAAATCCAAAATCGACTGGATTCCAGGGACTTTTGGCATTTTTGACAATGCAGTCGATCGACTGCCGACTGAGGCCGATCGACTGCTTTTTCAGTCGATCGACTGAAAAAGCAGATTTTGAGATTGAATAAGTGATTTGCATCTTTTTGTACATATTTTCATTATCGTTTTTGTTTCACGTTGCGTGTTTTTCGCTTGCTTTTTGTTGCTTTAGGAGTCGGGTTGGCCGTTTTTCGTATTTCTAGATTTTCTTAGTTTTTGTACGTTTTGTGTTATTAATTTTTGTAGTTTTTCACGTTTCCATTTTTCTTGGCCGTAGGACGTCCAAGCGGGGCCCACGCTCGTTTGGGATCGTCGATACTCTACTCGGGAATGGACGGACAAAGCAAGGAAGCGCAGCGGACGAGGTTCGACAAGCCGGCGGACGCGAAAAGAACGAGAAATCGAGCCGGGCGCTGGAATCCAGTCGACCGACTGAATGATCAGTCGATCGACTGACCTTGAAGTCGATCGACTAATCCGGCTAAAATCGACTGGATTCCAGCGAGTTTTGAAGTTTTTGACATGGCAGTCGATCGACTGCCTACTTGGCCGATCGACTGCCGTCGATCGACTGGTGCCCCAAGATCGACTGCATTACAGGGCTTTTTGCCATTTTCACATAGCAGTCGATCGACAGCCGACAAGGCTGATCGACTGCAGTCGATCGACTGCTTTTCCTCAGTCGATCGACTAAAAAGCAGCAATTTAGAAGATTTAAGCAATCAGACTTCATTTCAAACCACAACTTGTCCTGATAGCTTTCTCCTCCAAGGAAGCTGCCCAAACCAGCTTTTTCTCCTGTTTTTCATATTTTGCTTATTTTAATTCCTAAAAATTCTAGTAATTAGATATAGATTAGTTAAGTTAAGATCTTAGTTGTTTCATCTTCAAGCTTTGTTTTAAGTATCATTTGTGAAGAATCTACCAGCTTTCAAGCTTTTCCTCATTCAATCTTTAGTGTAATCAAGTACATTTGGTAACTTCTTTCATTTAATTCCATGTTATTTTATCTTGATCTTGTGTTGAAGTTTGATTCTTGCTTGTGGTTGTTTTGATCATTTAAAATCTCTATCTTTATTTTCTATCTTCCTAACTTATGAACTTATGCTTTTAAGTTATTAAGTTGCAATCAATTTCTAATTTAGTATAAGTTGTTAAAGATCTTCCTTTAAAAYCCTTAATTAATGTTAAGTACTTATGTTGACTTATTCAAATAAGTTGACTTTAATTTTCCCTCCATTTTACTAATTTCAAATAATTAAGTTTTTAATAAGTTAATTAGTTTAAATTGATCRTTTTTAATATAAGCTTTAATTTYCTTTAAATGTTTTAATGTTTTTAAATCTTAATTTTCAATTTCMAYCTTAGTTATAGAAACCGAAAAATGATTATCGCTTTCTAGGGTTAAATTAGTTTAAGTAAAACCGACGATAAGAACGATAAAGAAAACCGAAAGCCGATCACATCCATCCTCGAGAGACACGACTCGGGACAACTCACCGCACCTACAGTCGACTCCGTACTATTGCGGAGACGATTTCTAGAGCGTCGAGAAATCTTCGATCAACAACAAACGTTTTACAAAGAAATTTTTCAAAACCCCAAGTGAACATTTTCTTTATTGCATAAGCAATTAAACTTCCAATATTTAAATCTTGTTTTTTTAAATTTATTTTATTATGTATTTTATTTCGTTATGCCCACGTAATACACGGGTATCTACACTAGTAATAGCTATTAGACTTGAATTATACTTCAAAATATCAATATTTTAATTTAACAGAAAAAACGTGAGAAAAAACAATTATGTTAAAAAGTTTAGTAGTAGTACTTAGCGGATATAAAGAAGATGAAGTGTTATGTTAATTATATAGTGATAAAAGCATTTTCAAGTTGGGAAATCAATGAACGTAGGAAAATGTACTGGTGGCTGAATGCTAAGCGCAAAATAGGGAAAATCACATAATATTAAATGTTAAAAAAACAAGTAAAAAAGAAACAAAAATTTTAGCCTAAAATTAAAAATTTTGGCCCTATTTGGTAATTAGCAGAGATAGATAACAACATAGAACTGATAGCCATTAGTTGATTATATTAATAGGTAATTAATTATGTTAGACAGATTTACTAAATCAATTGGATTAGTTGTTTATTATAAGTGTTTGATAAATAATTGATAATTGATGACTACTCGATGTGTAAAATAATCAATAATGGCATGGCAAATTTTATTGTTGGTTATTTATTTATTAATAACTAGTGATGCACGGAGCGAATTGAAATGGATGATGTAAATTCATTCGATGTAAGTGTAATATTATTAATTTATTAATGTAATGTAATAACTTAAAATACTCAAGTCACGATTTGGTCAACACGAGAAAATTTAAAACAAAGGCATGGATATACGCACCTCATTTTATTTATTAGTTCACCCTACTAAATATGTTATCACAAAAATGTCAATATTATCCTTAAACCCTACACCCCCAAATTCTTCATCTCCTTCAACTCTCCACCACCACTCTAGCCGTCGCTCATCACCGTCACCACTGCCATGGCCGCCGTCTATTGAAGAATATAAACAAAATATGCACACAAAAATACGCCGCCGCCGCCGTGCCATTGAAGAATGAAAAAGAAGAAAAAAAATGCCTTGAAAAAAGTCATTCGAACCAAACTTTTGAACACAAAATTTATGTTTACAAAATCGATTTGAACACAAAATACAACTGCGAAAAATTGATTCGTACACAAAACACATGTTCGAAAAATTGATCTGAATGCCCCCTTTAAGGCTTGTTCGATTTTTTTTAAACAATGTTGTATAGTTCGATCAAAAATTTCAAACACATGACATATGCTCGAAAAATCAGAGACGAACACCCCTATTCTACATATGTTTCTAACCCTTTGTCGCCCAAATCCATCACTTACCTTTCACCACCTATCACGTTTTTTCTTCTTCCTGTTCGACAGTGGCGACGACGGTGTGATGGGCGATGATAATGGCAAAGTTGGAGTGGTGGTGAAGGGTTAGAGAAGATGATGTTTTTGGGGGTGTAGTGTATCCACGCCCTAAAACAAATTAAAGGTAAATAACTCCACATTTATATATTATGAAAAACCTTTTTGCATATTACATTATACGTCAAATTTTAGTTTAACTCACATGACAATAGTTCCAAACTCTCTCAGTTAGTTAATCGCGAAATAATTATATCAGTCACTTTTATTACAAATCAATGAGTCTATCTCCCTATTTAGTCTTTGTATCAAAGACAAAGTGAAGATCTTATAATAAATTTAGGCTTTTCTAATTATCGGTATCTGTTGTACTTGTTTGTCAACATGTACATGAAAGTTTATCATTATATTATGTCATAATTCAATAACATCAATCTGTTTGAGTACAACTGAATAATCTAGTTGCACTATAGTCCTACTTTGTTGTACGTTTTATTTTAGATATAGGTCCTGCTTGGTTGAGCCTATTGAAAGTGCTTATAGCTTATTCCATCACAATAAGCTCTTTTAGGCTGCTTGGTAAGAACAAAGAATAAGCTCCTGATAGCTTATTCTGCCTAATAAGCTTCTGTTCAGAAAAAACTACAAATCGTAGCTTTTTCTAATAAGCTCCTACATTATTTGGTAAAATCATTTTTTATCCTTTTATATTGTAAAAAATATATTATTTATAAACTAATATATTACTTTATATTTTACGAAAATATTTTTATTAGTCATAATTAAAGTTTTATTTATTATTATAATTATTTTTCAAGTATTTTTCTTTTTTTAAATAATCTTTTGGGAAGTTTTCATTAATTATTATAATTTTATTTATTTTATTCTTTATATTTTTCTTTTTTTTATGTATAATATTTTATATTTTTTAATCATGTATATATTGGTAAATTAACCTTCAATCAGCTACTTTAATCAACTAATTTACCAAGCACTAATTGAAAATCAGCTACCAGCTATCAGTTATTAGCTATCAGCTGTTTGAATCAGCTCAACCAAGCAGGGCCATAATTTATATCAACATAATTATACAATTATTAAATAAGCCTTTAACCAATAAAAATATAATACTTGTAATATAAATTTAAAAAAAATATAAAATCAACTAAATAAATACAAAAAAATATATTTAGCTAATAAATATATATTAATTAAATTAAATTAAAAAAATCAAAAAAAATGTATATATTATAAAGAATATAAAATAAATCCTAAACTATTTTAAAATTGGGTTAAAATATTATGAATTCTAAATAATTATTTAATAATTCAAAAAAATAAGAAATATTATAAAATAATAAAATAAAACATAAAAGAACATGAAATATTATATATATATATATATATATATATATATAATATTTCTTATATACAAATACTATCAAATAATTTTAAAAAATGATGAAGAAAGTAATATTTTCAATAATATAAAATAAATCTTATTTCACAATAGTTCTATATAATAAATTAAAAATAATTTAAATCCTGAATAATCATTACTAAATCCTAAAAGTAACAAAACACACTTAAAATGCTATAAAAAATAAAATAATCAGAAAATTATGAATTTAGTTAAATAAATATAACATAAATATTTTAATTATAAATAGATCTTAATAATTCCTAAAATGAAATAAAACATAAATATAAATATTATAATATAATATAATAATACAAATATAAAATTATCATTAATTTCTAAATATTAATTTTAAAGACATTGAAAGAATAAATTGGCGGTAGTATTAAAGCAAATTAAATAAATATATAAAATTTAATTTTAAATAGTTTTTTAATCTATTGAAAGTTTATAATAAAATAATAACAAAGATCAAGAAGTTATAAAATATAATAAAATAAATTTTAAAGTATTTTAAAACAGGAAGTAATATACTTAATTAATGTTATATTATAAAAAAAATCATCTCCTAAATCTAGAAAATAATGAAAAATATAAAAAATATAAAAAATACTACAAAAATGAGAAAATTGAAAAAAAATGTTCTTGTTCATAATATAATTTTTTAATTTTTTTTTTAGGAAAATAAAATTAAAAAAAAAATGTCACTGTCAAGTCTGTGACACGTTTAGGGTAAAAGTTTGAGTCATCCGATTTTTACTCGAGTCACATATAGGAAATTGAAAGTTATGAAGTTATTAGGTTTGTTCTCGTATCACCTGATCTGGTCAACAAATAAAATTATGGAAAAAAAGACAAGTTCTTTTTACCGATTATAATTTTTTTTTTTTTGTATTTATTGCATCAATTTTCTAGTTGTACTCATACTTTTTTTTTAGTTAACAAAGTTGTTAAATAATTTTTAAAATCAAATTATAAATTTTATATTTTTGTTATTCATTTTATTTTTTTCCCAATTTTGTTTATATTATATTATATTTTTGTAATTTTTTATTTTTTATTTTTATATTTAGTTAATAATTTTCAATAATTTAATGGTATTTTTTTGTAGCAATGAATTCATATTTAATTTTATAATATTAACAAATTTTTTTGGGTTTTTTTTATATTTATTAAATAAGTATTTGTAATTTATATTATTAGCAACTTTTTTGGGTTTTCCAGATTTATAAACTAATTATTTAGATTTTTTTATATATTATATATTATATATTTATATTTTTTTTCAAATTTCTTATACACACACACACATAATATTTTTGTAGTTGCTATTATTGTTTTTTATTTTAAATTTTTATCGATTCTTTTATTTTTATATTTATTTAATAATTTTATAGAAATTATTTTTTTTTTGAGTTAATTTAACTTATTTTATGAATTTTCTTTTTGATTTTATTTAATTGTTGAATTTTTGGTTTTGTTTCATATTTATAAGTACTTATATTTTATCTATTTGATCTATTAATATATTCAATTTTATTTAAAGCATTTAAAAAATATTTATGTTTTAATTTTGCTTTTTTGGGTTATTCAAATTTATTAACTAATTATTTACATATATTTATATATTTATTTTAAATATTTTTTATATTTTATCTTTTCTTCAAAAAATTATATTATTTTTATTTCTCTATATATTTTGTAAAGTCCTGTCTATTTACGCTTATAATTTATTTAAATAAATCTGATTATTCTATATATCACTATTTTTACTTCATTTCAATTGAAATGTTTTATTACAATAATATTTTGTTAGAATGTATATTAGATGTTATGAATTTTTATTTTTATTTATATAACTTTGTAGCGGAAATAAATATACACAGTATATTTTAACTCATTGTATTAAATCGGGTTCAAAATACTTTAAACTTATTTAATTAATTAGGCCCAAACCATTGAGCCCAGCCCAAAGATTTGAGCCCAAAGGCCAGTCCAGATTCCAAACCGCCTCATTCCTTTATTTAAGTTGCAACTTGAGGTCATTTTTCCTTTCCAATTCTTCCTCTTACTGCTCATTTCGACGGCACCTTTGGCAGCAAACTTCGTCGGACTCTTGATGAAGATCCGGCCGTCGGATCATAACAGAATTTTCACCATAGATAGATCTTTTCATAAGGTTTCCAATCCATCTTTTGATCGACGATCGGAGTTTTGGATCATCGGAAAAATGCCGGCGACGTTCCTGTGCGCTGTCACATTGGGCCGGCACCGTCGAACTTTGGCGGCCAATTTCCGGTGAACGGCAGGTCCAAATTTAACATATAATGTATCAGTTTGTTCGTCTTTACTTCAGCTTCAAAAGTCCTCAATTAATTTCATATTTCGGGTCCTATCCTGTCGGGGTTTTGAGCTTGAAAGGTTGTGCGTATGTGTAAGTGTATGTGTGTGTGCAATGTATTTATGTGTGTATTGTTGGGGATGACTGATGGCGTGGTGATCACCGGCGAGGGTTGTGGTGCCTGCCTGAGGTGATGTCGAGGGGAAGGATGGCTGCACATTAGTTTTGAAGTTTTAGGGTGGAAATGAAATGGGATAATAATTTATGGGTTGACTTTTAAAATTAGATGAAGTTTTGGATTCAATTATAGTTTTTAAAAACTTCAATTTGACCCTTTGAAGTTTCAATTTAGTCCTCAATGATAACTTTTCAGTATTAACGAATTGACCCCAAAAATCAGATTCTTCAAAATATCATATTAACCCACAAAACTTTCAAAGTTCTAAAAATCTTATTTCGACCCCCAATTACTTTATTAATTTTTCAAAATCGTACAACTTTCTTATTTTTGAGCCGAAATAGATTAAACGACTTCCAAATGATTTCAAATTCGAACCATAGATTCGTTATAACATTCTTCTACGTGAGACGTATCCCAAATTACAGTTTTACCCTTTGAACTTCTAAGCTCAAGAATCGAGGCCAGGCGTCTTATTGTACTATTACGCTTCCAATTATATTAGTTTCATTTCCAAGTGTCTTAGGACCTTATATATTTTACTTTAATATTATTATATTATATTTTAGGACTGTACATGGGCTTTTATCTGGAAGTGACGAGGCATTCCATGTACTAGATCGGGAGCCTCGTAAAGCCATCGTAATTATATTCTTGATTCTGGAAAGAATTTCAGAGAAGGTGAGTAAAACTTTCTTAAATTGGGGAGTTTGAAAACTCTCAAATTATAATGCGTTATTTGTGCTTATCTGCGAGTAAAATATCTTTAACTGTAAAGTTTGAGATTTTGCAAATCAAGAATCACTTGTTACTTAAACATACTTTTCTGCTTGTATAAGTCTTTTGAAAAATAGTATTTTGAGAAAATATATGCAAGTGTGCATTTTCCTTGTTCTTAATCATAAGTTCAATTATATGATTTTATATCAAAGGTATCATTTGAACTCGACTGTTGTTGTTGACTGTCTGTTATCGATTGTTACTGACTGATACTGTTATTGTTATTGTCTGTCACTGTTACTGTATGTCAGGCACGAGTAGTTTGGGCAATCAATCGAACAGGTTGCCTGTGATTTTTGCTTGACTACTCGTGGTACCTATTCCCATTGTTCCTGATCGGGTCGGAGACGACGACAGAATTTGGGTCGTAGATTGAGTATATTCCAGAATATGGCGTACCCTGAGTTTGAATCCCATAGCTAAAGGGACGTCGAGCCTACTGGGAGGGATAAGGCGATTGAGGCTTCGGCCTGGAGTGTCATCTTTCATGGTGAGTTGAAACGTGTGAGTTGGTGTTTGATCGACATCGATTCTACGTTTATGTGAGTTAATCTGGTTCAGAAGCTAATTGCTACGCGTGGGAGCCACCTCTAGAGTCCTTCGGGAGCTAAGTGCTAAGCGCGGGAGCCACCTCTAGAGTTCTGTATCTGGACACTCACTAATCGGACTGACTATTTTAGAACGAGACAGATTTTCCTGTTTGTTCAATTGTTAACTGTTTCAATTAATTTTTCAAAAATAAGTTTGTATTGCTTGTGTATTTTAAATACAATAATTGGTTAGATATTGGGAAAATCTATTGTTTATTCTTTCTAAAATATTGTAATTTTGAAGCTGCTAACTAAATTTTGTTATACGCATGAAAATAGTTTTGCACACCATGTGCTTTGATTATTTTATGAAAATTATTTTCTAAACTCTTGTCAGTTTTATATTTTAAAAGAAAATTTGCATTTCATTTGCTTGCCATCACTGAACTCTTTTAGCTCACGCTCTCGTTTGTTTTAAAACCAAACTCTCCAAATATCGACGATAATGCGAATGAAGTTGATTTCGATTTTTAAGGTGAAGACTGACTCGTCTAGAGCTTTTTTTTTTTTCGACTTATTTTTTTTCTTGTGTTTTATG
>BMAC01000326.1:235434-254572 GCA_014905375.1 Phtheirospermum japonicum | reverse complement strand
AGACATTTAAGCCACCACCTCCTCTGAGGGTATTTTCCTTTTCTAGCTACCATCTTTTTTCCTTTTTCCTAATTATTTTTCTAGAGCTTTTTTTTTTTTTCGACTTCCTTTTATTGTGTTTTATGCATATGAAAATAAATTTCAGGTGAGAGTTTGTTTTATTTATTTTATTTACTATTAAGGTAGTATTTTATGTGGGGCGTTACATATTTAATATTTTCTTTACATGAATCATAATCTTCAAAAAATATTTACATAAATAATTATATAATAATAAACATGTATACTACAAATACAAATAGTAAGTAAAATGAGCGGGAAAACTTGAGAAATTTTTTTAGAAACGCTAACCTTATATATATATATATATATATATATATATATTAAATAATTAAAATAATATTTTGAACAAAAGTAGTTATTATTAAAAATATTATATATAAGAATTTCTTAAGTCGCTACTTTTTGAATATATTAACTTTTATTAGAATGACTCTTAATACTATTTAATCAATAAATTGTTCGAAACTATATTTGTTCGTAAATTGAAAATAATATATCTTCTTTTTTATTTTAACAACTTGAGTTTATTATTTCTACTAATAGGTCAATTATCTCTTTTCAGAAATCTCTTATATCCAACTTCTTAAAAAATAGTGTTTTTGTCCAAAAATCTAATTTGAATCTCTTATTTACCAAGCAATCTAATTATATAATTAACTAATTAAATCTCTAGATTTCGTCCAAACATCTCATTTTTCTCGAATTCCTGGCTACCAAACACAATATACATTTGATTTGAAATTGATGTGGTGTGCGCAGGAATTTGCTAATTTCACTTTAAATTGAGTTATTGTGATAAACTAAGACAAAGTACTTCCACCACGGACACTGATCAAATCACTAGTTAAATATTACGTACAATAAAAGAAAATCACACGTGTATAAGTTTTTGGATGGTCCCAGGATGAATGAAGTGACCAAAGCAAAGTCTACTCTTACCTCCATTACATTAGGAAATGTCACATCGATTATTGTATCCAAAGTTGTAATTTTCATACCAACCATTAGGTGGGGCTGGTTAATGGTGGCGGCAGCCCACCCCCACCCGGTATTCTTTTCAAAGTTAATTATCTGACGGTTCTTCAATTTTATATTGAAGTAATAAATTGTATTATCAGACGGTTCTACAATTTTATACTGAAGTAATAAATTGTATTACTAAATACGGGAATGTAAAAATGCATTCAATCTTCAAAAGATTTGATTGAATATCCAGGAGGCTGTGGTGAGTACTTCTTAATCATTTCTATTAACTTCAAGCCTTGCTTAAAGGTGTGGGTTAGCTATTTCTATCTATTAAGAAAATTCTCAAATCTCCTTTCAGTGCTTCAACTCTTATATAGAGTTCTTGTATTTTATTTAATTATTAAATTTGTGAATATCTACGTGCTGACATTTACATTTCTGTTCTCTCAACAAAAATTAAAAACAAAACAAAAAAAAAATACCTCTTTATAACTCGTTCTAACATTAAAAGGTGTCATTTATACATGAAGTTTGGACAAAATATCTTGTCATGAGGGTAGTCGTGTAAAAAGACGATCAATAAGAAAATTTAACCATCCATTCGAGCTTAGGCATAACTAAATGCATAAAGGCACACGTCTTTTGATGATTGATGAATATTTTTTTATTTTAAATCGGACTAAAATAAAATTTCTTATAAACTCATAATAATCCAGTTAAACTAAAATGTCATATCTATTGGGCATTAGATAAAATAAACTAAACTAAATGGTCTTAGATAAAAGTAAAATAAAGATTAATAATCAAATGAAACTATGTCGATAAGGGTTTATTTTGGGGAAACAACATGAGATTATAAGAGTGAAAATAAAGAAGACATATTGGAGAAAAAATTAACTATTTTTTGTTATATTAAAAAATACGGCGACTTGTATATTTGAATGTCTATCGTTCACACCGTCACCTGAAAGTGCAAAATTAACTAAGTATCTAAGGTATGACTTTGATGGCTGACATCTCTCATTCATTTGGCTAGTTCAGTGTTTTTAAGGTTCTGTTTATTGTTGTATGAACTTAATAAAGCTTGAAAATAGACGATTAAGAAAACCACTTAGTCCCCCAAGTTAATGCAATCAGACAATACAACCAAGTTACTTAAAACGTTAAGCCCCCCATGTTAAAGTAATGCAAACAAGGTAGCACAACTAAGTCGTATCAAACTAAGACCAAACAAAGCATACGATGCGAGCAGAAAACTACTAAGTCAAAACACCATATAACCACATAAACTATACCACATTCAAAAGCACATAATCAAAGCCACAAAGAACATGTAAGTCAAACATGCTCTTCACATAGACTTCAAACAAAGCATCCAAGAATATGTAAATCAAACATTTTCAAAGGACAAAAATCATAAAGAACATGTAAATCAAAAATGTTCTCTACTACAATGGATATGCAAGTCAAACATATCACTTACATAAAATCATCCATCCATCCATTGCCGACCTGATGAAAACGTTAAGGCATGTCCATATCCATAGAAGCCATCGCCAACCTAATAAAAGTATCGAGACGTGACCATATAAAGGGAAGCTGACCTAAAGCGTCGAGGCTTGACAATATAAAAGGGGAGCCGACCTAATGAAAGTGTCGGATTTTAACCATCGTCGACTTAATGAAAGCGTCGGATTTTAACCATTCATATAATATCTGCCGATCTATGCAAGCGTTAGCTTAGTAATGTGTATCATAAAACTACCGCTGACCTGACATAAGTTGGCATATTGAATCAAGCAAAAACCATATTAAACCACATATCACACCAAGTAAACATATTCAAAAACTTATAGCCAAAGGTCGCAAAGAACATGTTAGTCAAACATATTCTTCACAAACTTAGCCATAAACCATCCATCCATAAAACCATCGCCGACCTAATGAAAGTGTTAGCCCATAACCATAAACCATAAGCAATTGCCAGCCTCATAAAAGCGTCAACCCATACCATGTCCACAACCCTGCCATCTCCGACCTAAATGAACATCAGGCCATACCATATCTATAAACATACCATCTCATCGATTAATACGGTGTAAACCAAACTTGAGACCAGACCAGATAACCATATATCCAAATAAAACCATATATTATATTATGTAACGAGATCGCATGAGGTCGTATCTAAGGTTGCAAGAATAAATATGAGGTAGCAGGCGAAGGTCGCTGCTAATAATAAAGCTGAGGTCGCAAGATGGACAATGTGGTGTACATGTCCGTTTCCTTAGATTGTTTAGTAGTTGGCAAAACAAAGTCGTTTTTCCATTAAGAAGAAACAATGTTGTTTTAGTATAGCACGCAGAAGTTAATTGTCCAATCCACTTTTAAAAATATGCGTGAATTCTTGTAAACATTTGAGCTAAAATAATAAGAATTACAAAGCCTTTGCTCCAGATATTTTTCCATTATTGATTTCTTCAAAATCCAACAACCATATAACCATACTCAACAAACATATTCACATAGACACAGTCAAACAAGCAAAGAATATGTTAATCAAACATATCCATATACACTCGTAATCAACCAAGTGCAAGAACATGTTAATCAAACATATTCACATAAGCATAAAACCAACTAAGCAAGGAATAAGCTAATCAAATATATCCACTGCAAATTAAATCAAGTATTGACCTTTTTCCATAACCATAAAAACCATACCCATAAACCATAAACCATTGTCGACCTAATAAAAGCGTCAGACCATAACCATAAAAACCATATCCATAAACCATAAAAACCATATACATCGCCTACCTATAAAAGCGTCAGTCCATAACCATAAACACCATATCCATCGCCGACCTAAAAAAGCGTTAGGCCATATCATATCCATAACCATACCCTCTCCGACCTAAACATGTTGATCACAGACCATAATCCATTTATCCGACCTAAAATAGGTCGGCCATTTGTCCGACCAAAAATCATAAGACCATTTCCCCTAATTTATTACTTAAGCATCGTTCCATAACCATTAATCCCGATGAGCCTTTGTTGACCACAAAAGCACAAAAACCCATGAAACTATAAACCTTAAAGACATTATCGACCTAAATGAGCATCGACCCACAACCATAAGAACCATAAAACAATCATCGACCTAAACAAACGTCACCCTCCAATCAAAAAAACAAACCATAAAATCATACCATCTCCGACATAAACAAGCATCGGCCCATAAAACCATAAAATCATATCGATACAAACTATCGCCGACCTAAACAAGTTTCAGCTCATAACCATGAAAACCATAATACCATAAACTATTACATCCATTAAACCATACCATCCATTAATACAACCTAATCCAAACTCGCGATCAAACTATAACCATTTAGATCAAACCAAATGAACTATATAAAATCCAGTGGACCATATCAAATAAAAATTAGTCTTTAAACCAAACAAAACAACTACACCATACAGCCCCATATAATCAAACTAAATAGACCGTATAAACCCAAATAAACCTTATTAACCAAAAATAAATCTGCTAAATCATATAAATCAAATAAACCATACCCTATAAAACCAAATAAACTCCCTAACCATTTTAAACTAAATAAAATATATTAAATCACATAAATCAGCTATTCCCCCATGTTCTACCTGATTAAAATAAGTAAGGTGGATAAAGGTAACAGAAAACCCTCCTTTTTACGAGATTTAAACGAACGTACCTGAGACATATTCATATTTATTCCAAAGGAAATTTTTTACCTCTCCTTTAATCACTATTGCAGAAAATATATTCTAGAACAGTCAATCTAGAACGCCTCAGAAAAAAGACGATCTGGAATATAAGCCGGTGGCATTTTTGTAATAAAAGTGTCATATACCAGAACGTCTTTAAAAGAGGCGTTCTGGTATATCAATATACCAGATTGTCTTTAAAAGGCGTTCTGGTAAATCCTATATCTAGAACGTCTTGATAAAAGGGCGATCTGGTATATTCGATATACCAGATCGCCCTTTCTTATGGAACGTTGTGGTATATTCGATATACCAGATCGCCCTTTTTTAAATATGTAGAACGTCTTAAAAAGGCGATCTGGTATATAGTATTATATACAAGATCGCCCTTTCTTATGGAACGTTGTGGTATAYTCGATATACCAGATCGCCCTTTTTTAAATATCTAGAACGTCTTAAAAAGGCGATCTGGTATATAGTATTATATACCAGATCGCCCTTTCTTATGGAACGTTGTGGTATATTCGATATACCAGATCGCCMTTTCTTATGGAACGTTGTGGTATAYTCGATATACCAGATCGCCCTTTTTTAAATATCTAGAACGTCTTAAAAAGGCGATCTGGTATATAGTATTATTTATTAACACTTTTCTTAACCCTAAAATAGAATCGCCGCTCTTCTCCTCTCCTCTCCTCTCCTCTCCGCTCCGCTCCTCTCCTCTCCCCTGCACCTCTGATTCAACCACCGCCATTTCCAAACCACCGATGGCCATCATCTTGCAATCGCCACCACCGACAGTCATGACCCACCTGAGAGCACCGAGCTCTAGCTTCCAGAGGATCCATCCGCCACCGCTAGCTCAGATTGGCAACCACCCGACTCAAATAACCCAGATCCTCCCTACATGCGGTTCCTCCAGAACCCCATCTCTTCCCTAGCGTAGTGGAATGGCGTCGTGCCGATTGGTGGCCCTCCGCACAACAAGTTCGATCAACGGCCGCCGCCGCCCTTCTCGCCGATGCAGCCGACGGAGTCTCCGGTCTCATTCTATTTGCGGTTCCTCTAGAACCCCTCCGGCTCTTCATCTGCTCCTCCACATCCGCTGACGCAGCAGCCTCTCGCATCTTCTGCTCCTATCTCGGCGATGCCTCTGTCACCGCTTCCATTTGGGTGCATCCCATCGCCGAGGTCACCGTACGAATGATGGCTCGTGGCTTTCCTTTTTCACCAATAGCTCAATTAGGGTTCCCGCAGCAGCTACCACCATTGTCGCCGACGACACCCCCTGTTCCAAGCCCAAGGTGGAAGGGAATTTGAGGTATTTCACAAACAAAGCATCAAAAAGGTGAGTTCGTGTTAGAGTTTTACACGATTTCAGTTTTGGGGAATTTGACTTGGAAAATTATTATTGTTTTAGTGAACATTTGAGTTCCCAGTAGGACATTGATTGTTGAAAATTCCCTTGATTTTTAATTTTCAAAGAAGACCAAGTACTTGAAGCCCTCTGTTGTTGGATTCCTTGTGCAGAAGGTTCGTGAGTGATTTTGATTTTTCTGTATTCTTGTTTCTTATCCTTTTATTTGATAGAACGATTATTCCAATAAAACCTTAATTCAGAATTATTTATGGTCTAACATGTCTTCCTGAGTTGTAATTGTGCTTCTTTACTGTAATTTTCAGGAGCTTGATTATTTAGTCGGGACCGCCGCCTATCCGTCGTTGTCCTGCGGGGAGAAGCCGACCTTTCCGCCCTTGAGGTAAGGTTAAGAATAGATTATGCCTTATATCTTTTAGCTTATTATGATGAAATATTATGAGTTTCTCGAAGATCTGGCTATCTTGTCGGTTTCTCCTCTTATCTCTTGTCAAGTTTATCTCCTGGTGTTATAGAACATTGAATTATTTTTAGGATATTATTCCCAGGAAACTCACTATAGCCGGGCGTGAATGCCCTGAACTCAATATTTTTTATAGCTTTATAGTTTCGATGATTATGTTTGAAATTGAAATTGAATTTGGGTTTTGTGGATTTTCTGGATTTTTGCAGAGATGAGTTTCAGGAAGAAAGAGCACGGTTTCTTGAAGTAGATCGGGCTCGGGCCGCGGAATTTGGGTTGTTATATTAATGGAGTGATGTTTCATATATTCAAGATCCTAGGAACTCCTACCGAGACAATATGGCCTAGGTTTTCCGAACTCTTTGGAGTGAAAGTGAACTTCGTCAAGCACCAGTAAGTATCAATTTCTTGTTTATTCAATCGTTTTCGAGTTTGATACCAAATTTATGTTTTCTTTTGGGTGAGAGCATCTTGAGTGATGTTCATGATAACATCATTTTGACTCCGGCGGCCGGTGGGTTATTGACCAACGGATCTTTCATCGGCGTTCAATCTGATCAGATTGGTAGCCGGAGAGTTTTTCCCATGGGCAAGCTCCAGTGAGTTTCTTCCTTTTCTTTTATTATTATTAATGAAATGATAATCACAAGTAAAGTAAACGATGATGATTTGTTAYATTACATTACAGGGAGTTGAGGTTTATGTGTGTATTCCGGTTCAAGTTATGGTGGATGATACAGAGGATGGGGTCAGCCGGACAGGACATACCTTTTGAAACTCATTTCCTGATCATCGAAGGATGAGACAACGGTGGTTTGTATGTCGTCTTCTTGCCCATTTTAGAAGGAGATTTTAGGGCTGTTTTACAGGGTAATGCCCACAATGAGTTGGAGATATGTCTCGAAAGCGGTATGTATATATGTCTGTATATAAATGCACTAATTCCCAAGTGTCTTTCATTTTTTTTWAATTAATTAACGATTGGACAATTAATGTAGGAGATCCTGGCGTGCAAGAATTGATGGGAGCCATCTAGTGTTTGTTGCAGCTGGATCTGATCCATTTGATGTCATAACAAATGCTGTCAAGTATGTTTTTTTTAATATATTCCCAAGTATTTGTTCATTTGTTTATAAGATTGCCAATAGCTAATAATTTCTGAATTAAAAGTGGACTGAGTAAGAGATCTGTTGTAGTTGCCAAAATTGATGATGAAATTGTCGTGCTACCTTTTTTTTTTTTTCAAATTCTACCATAGACTTTTCTTRTGGAGAAACTTATACCATTTCAAAAGGATATCTGAAACAATTAAAATCTTACAAGAGAATACAAAGAAGCCCTGGAGGCTTTTAATGAGAAGAACAGGGAAAAGGGTCAGCTAATTACCAAACTCATTGAGGTATAATAATACAGATATTTCTTGTCCAATAAAACAATATTTGAATTGTACTTATTTTTTGAATTATGAATATACTGCAGCTGGTAACTGAGAGTGAGAAATTGAGATTGAAAAAACTGGAGGAGCTTAGCAAGAACATTGATTCTCTGCGCTGAGGGATGTTTAACAAACCTCTAACTCTTCTTCATGAATTTCACTTCTGGTTTTCGGTGCTCTGATTATTGTTTAATTTCGCTGTCCTTTTTTTTTAATGTTGTTTCTAATTTTCTTACCGTGTGTGACAGTATACAAAATACTGAAAGATTTTAAGGTTTGGCTTCTTTGTGTATCGCTAATATTGATTGTTACCAGGATAATCATTACTATGTGATGGTCCTTTTTTTTTTTTTAAATCTCCAAGAATCTTAATATTACTGAGTCAATTCACTTCATCCTGTGTGACATTAATTTTAATTTGTTAATCTTATATTTCTCATTTTGGAGATTTTAAGCATGAGCGTTGTGCATTCATTCGATGACCAATATATCTTACTTCACTTCTTTGTATCTTGAGATCCTGGCTCTTTATCTTGACCTAGTCTAATCTTTAAACCTATTTCATTTAGTACTCTCATTTTCAGTGCATTTCTTGATAATTCTTGCTTTGATCTTATCTGGCAGAAAGCTAGCAAACTAATTGCAAAAAGATCATCCATAATGGATGGACAACTATTCCTCATAAAGTTTCTTCTTATCCTTAGAGAACAGGTATTGTTCTGAGTTTAATTATTAACAAAAATGGTATTCATTTTTGTTTTTTCTGTTACTTATACCAGTAGTTTCTGTACAGATTGCACCATTTGATATTGAATTCTCAGTTGCACACAAGGAGCTTGACTTCTCCCATTTGCTGGTATTGATTTCACGCTGAGTTATTGTTCTCTCTTCTTGCGTTTCAAAATGTCATGTCTTATTATTTACAAAACACATGATCGAAGCTGATAGGTTCAAGAAGAACATGGTCACTATCTATGATTTGTGTTCTCGTGGTTGGACTGATTTTGCATGCTGATCAATGAAGAGTTAATCTTTTCTTAAAACAGTTACAGTTGTCTTTTCCTTTCACGGGAAGTAAAATATCACGAGTTCTCGTTATTTGTGTCTCACAAATGTTGTGAACATGGTGGACGTCACTCTCGTCTAATTTAGCACTGGAAAATGAATGTGTCCTGCATATAATTTTGTATCATCATCAGGCCTGAATATGTACTTGAACTGCAGAGTACTTATTTCCACTATTATGTCAAGGCGTTGGAGAACTTAACCCATCTCTGTAGTTAGACAACTGACAGCCTACATCTATTTTATAATTTGACCGATGGTGGCAAAATATTTATTACTTTTGAAATTGCATTATTGTCTTAAAATTTGAATAATTATCCATGAGATTGTTAAGATTGTTTCATTTCCATGGTTATTGCTTGATCACAAACAAACTATTTGTGGATAACTTGAATGGTAGTAAAATAGGTACTCGTCTTTTTCGTCTTTTTGGTGAACGTGTATTTGGCGAATTGTATATTATTGGTGATTTCTACTTTAACATTTGGTGATCGTGTATTTGGTGACTTATGTTGTTCGTATTGATATATTTTGGTGTGTATGTATTATTGTGATTAATGGATGATTTTTGGATTATATGAATGATTGGTGTTTTGTGAAAAAATTTCAATTTAGGGCTGAATAGATCTGGGAAAAAAAAATGAAAAAAACTGGAATTCAAAAACTGTCAATTCTAGAACGACTTTCACAAGGACGTTCTGGAAAATGTCTAATTCTAGAACGACTTTTTTGAAAAAGACGTTATGGAAAATGTACATTCCAGAACGGTTACAAAAAAGACGTTCTAGAAAATGTATATTCCAGAACATCTTACCGAGGCTGACGATCTGGAATATACATTTTTTAGAACGTCTATCTCCAAAAGACGATCTGGAAAATGTATATTCTAGAACGTCTCTTTCGAAAAGGCATTGTGGAAAATGTATATTCTAGATCGCTTTCCATATTGACGTTTTGAAAATGTATATTCTAGAACGTCTCTTTCGAATAGGCGTTGTGGAAAATGTATATTCTAGATCGCTTTCCATATTGACGTTCTGGAAAATGTATATTYTAGAACGTCTCTTTYGAAAAGGYGTTGTGGAAAATGTATATTCTAGATCGCTTTCCATATTGACGTTCTGGAAAATGTATATTCTAGAACGTCATTTAAAAAAGATGTTCTAGAATATACATTTTCCAGAACACCATTTAGAAATGACGTTCTAGAAAATGTTTATTCTAGAACGTTCTGTTCTAAAAACGTTCTAGAATATACATTTTCTAGAACGTCTTTTTTGTAACCGATCTGGAATGTTATTTTATGGAACATATTAACCGAGGAAAACTATTTTCTAGAACGAGTAAATTGTTTTTCTAGAACGTCTCAAATAACCGTTCTAGAATATCGGATATCCTAGAACGCCTCAGAAAGCTGATCTGGAAAATCAGATATTCTAGAACAGCTCTAGTCAGAACGCCTGGGCAGGGCGATCTAGAATACCTGAAATAGAGCGTTCTAGAAAACTGTTTCTGCACTAGTGAATATCCAAACGTGCGACCTCTTTATTTTCAGGTAGCAAATTCCACGATCACATCTCCCTAAATATTTGGACACGCGATCTCCCCTTTAATATCCAAATACGCGACCTCTTTATTTTTAGGAATTTTCACGAGCACATCTCGTTGAATATTTGGACACGCAATCTCATCGCGTTTGGTTGAATTGACCATCCCCGGGTTAAATTCCACGCAGCACATAAATTAACCATTCCAAATTAATACAAACTAAACAGGTAGGCCTGCACTCAATCCGTTAGTATACGATCATAAAAAATAATCGATATGTATTAGATAAGTGTCACAACCCTTGCGCCAATAATTAAATGACCATGTATATAACAGTCCATAGTGGAAATGTAATTAAAAAGTACCCATATTAGGTTTCTCAGTGATTGCTTTCCAATTTTTGAGTTACGCCAAAAAACATATCCGTAGAAATAAAACCAAATATTTGTAAAAGCAATCAAGCCACCATGGAATCAGACCTAAGGCTACAGGCGTGATGCATGGGAAATATATTGACAACCAAAACAAATAAGGAGGTAGAGAAAATATTTAGCGAACTCTAACAACCTGATAACCTCTCCAAAAATTGGAAGGATAATAGGTTATCAAATCCCAATTGGCAGTTAATTTTTTATAAATTGATATCTTTTGTCCCCAGTATTCAATAAGGAACACCACTTGAACACAAAATTGTGTTCGTAAAACATTATAAAACACCAAGAATACTCTTGGGTTTATCAGTATTCCTGCTTCAATTTATCCATATACCATTAGCACATATGTAACCCATATAACATAAGAATTCGACTCCCAGCTTTAAGTATATGAATTTAAAAAACATCAACCACAATTTAATCAAACCTTTTAGGCCCAACTAATAAAATTGTACATCAAAACACATATAATTGTTATATTATGTGAAGCGAGCTGGAGGTAGGCCTCAGGCCAACTTTCAAAACCTTTCTTAATCACATATAATCACTCTGCTTTACGAGTTGGAGATAGACTAATTTTTAAAACCATTAATATAAAAAAACAAATTTGTCCCATTGACAAATTATATTATCGTGGGCAATTATCCAAAAGTTATAATTAAATAGAAAACTTATCTTAAATATTAGTGATCTTGTTGCGTTTAGTTGACACGCGACCTTATCGCCTTAGATTTCGGGCAGCAAAATAAATCAACCCTTCAAAACCAACATAAATACAAAACCATATACCATAACAATAATCTCCATATAATTCCACTAAACCAAATAATTAAACCATTTAAACCAAATAATATTAGACCAAATAAATAATATTAAACCAAATTGATCAAATGAACCATGTTAAATATTCTATATAACCATATTTATCTAATTAAACCAAACTAAAATATGTCCATATTTTCTAAAGAGCATAAGAAATCAAATAAGTCCCTTCAGTCAAGAATTAAATCCCATATAATCAAATAATCCACACGCATATCCCATCAAGCCATATAGAATCAAATAAACCATACGCATATCCCCATATAAATCAAATCAATAGGCAAGTCCTCCATATGCCAACCAAATCAATCAAACAAACCACAACATCCTCATTAAACACACCAAACCATCACAGTTGGTATCCATGATTGATGTACATGACCCCAATTTGCATATTTTTTATTTTAAAATAAAAGAAAATAAATACTTATCTTGATTTTTGATGCCTCCATAATTTAAGGTCCTTTGATCAATTGGTTTAGAACTCACGTTTCTCGCCCAATGACTCGATGTCACTCGTATTCCTACATACGACACCACTTAATGGGACCAAAAAGATTGGTGCCTCAAGAATATGGGGTACTAACCTTAAATATGAGGTCAGCGACCTGACAGACCTCCAGAGAGCTCCTGACGACCTGATCGATCCTACAAAACAATACCTAAGTCGGGCGGCCCCGGAGTAAGCCCTCCGATGCTTAAATTAGATAATGTTCGAGAGAGATATGCGAGAGATCAACAGTGCGCAAGAGCTAAGAGATAAGAAACGTGTTCAGAGATCGTGTTCCCAATAGACAAGAGACGTGTTCCCAATCTAGGGTCCTCTTCACTGTACAAGAGCTCGCCTCTTCTAAAGAATAGCTCCTAAAGAAGAGCTCACCATAAATCCATCCATAATAATTAGAGATAAGAGAATGATTCGTAAAGAGAGAATAATGTGATCTCCATAATAGAGAGAACATGAGATCAGTTATGAGAGTTATGAGAGAGATATGAAGCTTGTGAAATAAAGGTCTGAATCCCCTATTTATAAGATTATTGAGACTTGTCCACCAATCAATAGAATTTCTTCATAAGGTAGGATTAAATCTTCTAATTATGCTCAATCTCCATGATTAGGAAATATTCTCATATTAGGATTCTTACTTCACATAATTCCATAATAACCATATATGCCGGGACATAGAACCTTCCATCCTTTCGTTACTTTCTTACCATATATAACCAAGCCGACATTTGATGTCGTATCACCAAGAGAATCCAAACAACCTACAAACACACCTTTGATGCAACAAACTTGATGGAAACAAATTTTGACCATCTTGATTATCTATATTTTAATTTTTCTTTTCCTCTCTCTTACTTGGGAAATTTTTGAATAATTTGGGGATTTATTAGTGTTGATTATTACCCTTATACATAATACATGTTTGTCATTTCAACATTCTCACTTTCAAGATAATAAGTTCGGTTCACTTCATGATTTCGTGTTTTTCGACCTCCACGTCCTGAGCACCAAGATTTTTCTTTTAACTTTCAAAACAAGTGTTAACGTGCTTAAAGTCGCCACTCAAGTTTTATAAATGATTGTCATTTCAACATTCTCACTTTCAAGATAATAAGTTCGATTCACTTCATGATTTCGTGTTTTTCGACCTCCACATCCTGAGCACCAAGATTTTTTTTAAAACTTTCAAAACAAGTGTTAACGTGCTTAAAGTCGCCAATCAAGTTTATAAATGGTTGGTTTTTAAATATCAACTCATAAGTGTGACCTAGCTAGGGCCATGTTTCATAATGTATCAAATTTATATATGGATTGATTTAATTTATGTGGGTGGAACTTGGAATGTGTATTTTACTTTATTTTATTTATATTGAAGTTCTTACATTTATTCAACTCAAATATTTCATCATAATACCCGTGAATCGCACGTGTTAAAGAGCTAGTATAATGTAATATAGCGGGTTCATGCGTTCCCACTGAAGAATTAGTTCTCATATGATCCATAACACACACACACACACACACAGATGTATATATATATATATATATATATATATATATATATATATATATATATATATATATATATATATATATATATATATATATATATATATATATCGCCTAAGCTTTCAAGGCGAGGTTTGGACCCGCTATCTTGCCGTGTCTTACGTCTTTTTGAGCCTTACTCATTCTTAGAAAAAATAAATCGCCTTCACGTTCAATCCCTGGTTCGTCCTGATGATACCAACCCCAACCCCAACTAATTTAATTATTTGAATAGAATATATTTAACCTACCAATTGAAATAATCCTAATTATATATTGACACCAATAGATAGTACTTGGAAATCTCAAAAACATATTTTTTGATGAGATTAATAATATAGTCTCTTTTTTTTTTTACCTTAAATGCTTCATTAAGAAATAAATGATAAAAAAACCAAAAGGTTCCACACCTCGAAAAAATTCTTTTAGTTAACTCTAGTTGTTATCCTCATTTTCTTCCCCAATTGTCCTCTCACGTGAAGATGGGAGAAATAACATTCTTTTATTATTATTATTATCATTATTATTAATTTTACACCCGTGTTCTCTTAAGCAGATTATGTATCCCCACGATCTACTTAATAAGAGAAGTTTTATCAACTTAATAAGTAATGTTTTATTTCATCCGATGTTTGTTTAGAAAGTCCAGTCGCTACTATTCAAATGCTAATTATTTTGATAGTTTCATGGGAATTAATGATCAGTCTGAGATCGATTTCACTTGTACGAGATTCAAATCGGATCAAATTATAATTGTTCAAGTTGATTTTATAGTAATATGATTGGCTAAGCCTTATATGAACACTTCAGGATAGACGTGTTGAACCGGTTAATTAACCTATTAACCGGCCGGTTAATTAACCGACGGTTAATTTAACCAGTTTGTCCTTAACCGTAACCTAACCGGCTGAGAACTGGTTAAGGTTACGGTTAAATCGATTAACCGAACCGACGGTTAACTGCCTTTTTTTTAAGCAGTCGATCGACTGTTTGATCGACTAAAGGACAGTGAGTTTTGGTTTTGCGAAGGCAGACGATCATGCATTCGATCGAATGAAATTCAGTCGATCGACTGAAACTCCATCGATCGACAGAACAACAGTCGATCGACTGCATAGCAGTCGATCATTTTCTTCTTTTTTTTTTTTGGAAAAAAAATAAGTTTAAAAAATAAGGACTTGATTTTAATTCTAATATTAAAAATTAAATTATTTTAACTTTTAATATTAGAATTAACTTGCCTACGTATCCTCGAAAAGGAATCAAAGTCCACGTAGTTCTTATACTTACCTCACTTACCTATTCGTCGTTGTCGTTGCTTCCCGAAGTGGTATCGTAATAGTCGCTCTCTTCACCTTCATCCAATTGCATTTCTTGTTCTCGCGATTTGGCTTTCACCCAATCGTTCATCAACACTTGATTTTCAAGATTTTTGGATGATAAGGTAAACCGACGCTCATCCAACATATAGCCTCCCGTGCTGAAGGCTTGTTCAACAGAAACTGTTGAAACAGGAACGACAAGAACCTCCTTGGCAATCCTAGAAAGTGTGGAAAAAATACTGGCCATTTTCGATCAAAACTGCACAAGATCATTAGTAGTACCATCGGGCTTTTTTGGAACCGAAGATGGTTCAAAAGTCCCTAAATAACTGTCTAATTCCATTGACCGACTAGCACTAGCCCTTTGCCATTTTCGTTTAGTATCTTCAATCAACCTCATTTATGGGGTTAGACCTCCTCGAGGGTCGTTGGGTCTTGTATTAGAAGTGGTGGGGGAAGGGGAAGGGGACACATTAACATCATCACTTGAAGATTCATTGTAATCTTTAAAAAGATGAACTAAAGATAGGTTTGCTTGGTGAGCAACACTAAGGGGGCTAGAAATTGGAAGATTTGAAGCTTCTAAAAAAGTTCCTAATGCATCGTAATAAACTTTAAGTAAATTTTGTAAACCCTCCATCAGATAATTCGGGTCTAGAATTTTTGCAATCAAAAAAACATCGGGAATGTAATGAAAATATTTGACCAATTTACTCAACATACTATCGATACATTCACATAATTCAGAGTTATCGAGTAAAGCAATACTAACAAGTACTATTTGAATACAATGATCAACAAACATTGAGGAGGTAGGATAATAAACACCGGATAAAACCACGGTGGCATCGTTAAAGTTTTTAAAAGGGACATCATATTATAACAATCATCCCACATATGCGAAAACAAAACGAAATCGACATCTTCATTATTAAAAAATGAACACAATGGATCTCTATATTCATAAGTATCATTAAGCAATTTATAAGTAGAGTTCCAACGATTTGGCACATCATTTGAAAATTTTTTACATGCAATTGATTGGCCTTGCAAAATCTTTGTCATTTTTTTTGAAGCGATTCGTGGCCACGTAGATAATATATAGCACTCCTAATCGGTTAAATTTTAGATTTAAAAAGAGATAAACCATTTTGAACAAATAAATTCAAAATATGTGGGATCGACTAATCCAGTGATTTCCAACGGCTAATCCAGTGACCAGTCGATCGACTGGTCACAGTTTTTTTTTAAAAGAATTTCCGGTTAACCGGTGATTACGGTTAGTCGGTCAGGTTAACCGTAACCTAACCGCCGGCCACCGGTTGACGGTTACTGTTATAACTGTGACCGTCGATCAACCGATTACTAATCGGTTAGCCGTAACCGGATCAACACCTCTACTTCAGGACAACTCGTTCATGAACACTATGGGAGACTCGTGTGAAAGTATAAATGTCCTAGAGACAATCAGATTTAAAGACATTATACTTGATCACAATTATTATATATATTGTAATATATATGGCAATGCATTTATTGAATTATTATTTTGATTGTTTGTGATTATTCATATAAATGTTCCCGTAGAGATAATGTTGTCATTGATATGGTGAGATGTCATTGATAAAACATTACTTTTAAAATAGTCACGACTAACGATTATCAAGATTGGGATATTGATAATATAATATATGTCGTCATGTGGTCTGCATCACATTTTAGAGAATGCAGTAAGTCTCAYGACTGCGAATAATAGTTATTCGTGATGGACACATGGATACTTTGGAGAKTATTGRYAARCCCTACTGACAAGTTATTTATTGTATGTCTATAAACTTATCAGTGTATAAAGCGTGTGATAATCCTTTGACTTGAGGTCAATACGCACCTTATTTACTGAGTGATGTACTTTGACCATGACCAATGCTTGCACTCTTTTTGGGGTAGATACGGCTTGTGTTGAGTGCATCATGATGTAAATAAAGGTGGTAGTTGAGCCAAGAAATAATTCATTCCTCGATTGGAATTTCGGGAGAGATCACTCATAATCTCGCCAATGCAAGAGACATATTCAATATAGTAATTGAAGTATTGTCTATTTGTCGACTAATAAAGATGAGATAAATTGATTAAGCCATTGAGATAGACACTTGGATAAATCTTAAGCTTAATCGAGTGATTCGAAATGAAAGGAATTTCACCAAAGCTTTGTATAAAGGTTATAATTCGCTGAGTTCAAGTGAATGTTCTTTATATATTGAGTTCGTCCAGCTAAGCCGTCTAGGAGTTTTGTTTGGATCATCATTGGATTGATGTCATATATAAAGGCCTATAGGGTCATACTATATGCGATTAGTTTTCCGATTAAGAGTGTATCAAGAAAGTATTAAATATTCAATTTAGAATTGTAATATTTAATTGTTAATAATTATGATATTAATTTCTATTTGATAGAAATTATTTAATTAAACTAAATTGAATTTGGATTTAATTATCTATGTTATATTAATAAAGGTACTTGGGCTAAAATTGTTTTTGGGCCCATGTCTTGGACAAGTCCAATCCTTTTTAGGATTAGGGTTCTCTTATGTACCTAGTATAAATATAACATAAAGTCATAAGTTATAAACGATGAAAACATACGTAAATCCTAATTTTGAGATTGGGAGTTCTTGAGCTATCGTGGGATTTCCTAGCTTTCTTCACGATAGCAATACACTGGAGTTGGATCTTGCAGTCGTTAATCGCGTGGATACCTTAGTGTTGAACTCGGCCTGAATTTACTGTAAGGGTTTCATGCTTTTATCTCGTTTATTTATTATATAAATATATTCGTTCACAGGATAGATCTGTTGGATCTAAAATTTAAAACTTCCGCTGCACGAACATGGTGTTCGTCTCTACAAATTCCAACATTGTGTTCCCGTGTAATTGACTCAATATCGAGACATAGTGTAAGAGGTTGAACATTTTGAATTTTCTCACATTCTTAATTATTCATTTTCCGATTATTCCCCCGTGCTCCTTTATTTATTTTCAATTAGTAGTATTGTACTTGCCTATAATTTTTCCTTTCAATTACATAGGTGAGATGTAAATATTAAATTGCGCCCGCCAATTTAACTAGTTTTTACCAAATTTAATTTCATATATGGTCAAATTTATAATAATAATTATTTTTTTAAGAAAACAACCAATATCATTCATGTTTATGAAACATGATTGAGTGTACCTAATATAAATAAGATATATCAGATGGACTACCAGACATAACAAAGTACACCTAATGTAAATACCAATCAATGCATACAAAAAATTATTGTTTGAGATGTGGTGCGTTTTGGCTATAAATATATATATATAATATTTTAAAAGATGAACTACTTGTGCTAAAAAAAGAAACTATGTAACAACCAAAACAAATACTCATTGAAAATGAAGTTCTTATCCCGAGTTTACTGTTCTATCCGATTCACGATACTCGTTTATAAAAAATTGGTTCATAATATTTTGCTATTTTACATTTTCAAGACACTTTTGTACCTGGATTTCTTTTTTCAACTCTACTTTAATTTTATGAAGTGATTTTCTTAAAAACTGATATGATATATATATATACTATATATATTATATATATATATATATATACTATATATATATATATATATATATTATTGGGATATAGCAATAAAAACTTAGGATTACAGCGGGGACAATTTCGAATTAATAGATTAATAGCCAAAACAGCAAGAACAGAAAATAAAGTCAAACTTGAGGACGTCGAGGCGAGCGAACTCTTTCCTTAAGATTCTTATTGCCCCATACTA
>BMAC01000326.1:193865-221446 GCA_014905375.1 Phtheirospermum japonicum | reverse complement strand
TACCCCTCTTTATGTTTGACTCCTCTTTAAATCAGCTTTTAAATATGATCATTAGATGATATTAATTTTGTGGTGTGGATATGTCCCTAGATTCACATATAATGACGTGGTTCTCATTTGAACCTAATCAAATATATATATATATATAGGATTGGGTTCAAATGAGAAACCCCGTCGTTATATGTGAACCTAGGGACTAATCATGGCCTTACATCTAATATCGCACAGTGCAATTATATGTCCAGGTTCATTGTGCTTTTTACACAGTACTGTAGTGCTAAAATCAGTTCAATTTTTTTAATTTAATTTATATATATATATTTTTTACGTTTTAAAATATGCAATATGTATCTTAAATTGTAGATCTTGAGAATGTGATTAATTTGATATATATTTCATTCAAAACGAATAAAATTTGAAAAAGTTATGGTTTGTTGAATATTTAAGTTTCATTTCAAATTTTTGAATTTGCAGTTTATAGACGAAATTTGCGGTTGCTTTTTTTATATAATCGTAGTGTTTTTTCTTCTTAATCTATTGTGCTTTCCAAAGAACAATGTAGTGCTCTTTGTAAACGTTGATATATGTCCAAAATACCATTTTTAATTAATTAATGCTGACATGTCATGATCTCAACCATCAAAATTATCCAATCTAATGGTCAAGATGAGTCCCTAGGTTCACATATAATGACGGGTTCTCATTTGAACCCAACCCTATATATATATATATAGTATATATATATATATATATATTTTGTTAAGTGTAGTACAGTAGTTTATCTTCATTTTCAAAAGTATTTGTAAAGTATTTGTAAATAATATTAATATAACAAGAACTAAAAGGACGCAATTACCTGTTTCATAACTTTAAACTAATACCTATTCTGTCCCATAATCATAGTGACATTTCATTTGAGACATGAGTTAAGAAAATGTCATTAGGATATGGTAAAACATAAAATCGTCATGCTTTCCTGTTTTACATTATAAGAGATTACATAAGACATTAAAATGTGATGATATGTGATAAAAATTTAAAGTTTAAGGTTATTTTTTTATTTTAGGTTTTAGTTTTTCATTTTTAAAGTTTAATTTTTCATTTTAAAACTTAGTTTTTTATTTTATTTTTGTTTATTTTTCCATTTTAAAGTCCCGTAAAAAATCTATAGTTATATGTGATTGTATGTATTATTTATATATTATAATATATATCAGCTATACGTGATAATATATAATAAAAATTTAGGGTTTAGAGTATAATATCCCATTTTAGGTTTAGTTTTCCATTATAGGGTTCAATTTCTATTTTTAAGGGTTACTTTTTCGTTTTACGTTTATTTTTTTATTTTAGAGTTTTACATTCTAGATTTAGGATTTTAATTATTTGTGATGATATGTACCAATTTTATGTGATGATAATATACATCAGTTATATGCGATAATAAATTAAATTAATAGATGTATCTTCCAAAGTGTATTCAGATTCACGATATAATGACTAATACTAGGAATACAAAGAATTAAACGACATTTAATTTAGTAAATGGACTATAATTTGAGATGAATGGAAAAAAAGAAAATAAGGGTCACATTCTTCTCCGAACATTTGTCTGACAAATTTTATAACTATTTCATTGTAGTATAAAATTAATACATAGTGTTGGAGGTTTATTAAAACCTAAAATAAATACAATATAAAACCATTATTAAATAAACTATAAAAATCAATATATAATAATAGTAAATCAACATTTTACAAATAAGAAAAAAAAAATTAGTACTTACGGATATAAAAATTACTGCATTATTATAATAAAACTAATATATTATAATATTAAGATAGATGAACAAATCATAACCTATTTAGTGACGCTTATTTTACTAAAATAATTTCATTAGCTCCCGAGGTATTATAAAATAAAATGAAATCGTAATATTTTTGAGGTATTTAAAAGAAATAGATTAAGAACTAGATTAATTAGTAGATCGTGTCTCACGCATATATCTTGAAAAATTTATATTCATAAATAAATAAAAATACGAAAAATATGTTGATTATATCCAATTTTGAGCACAAGTAATTTTATTTTATCACCCAAGTAGAATTCGAAACTACAACCAATCGTAAGTATATAAAAATTGTTGTATTTTAATAAAAAAAACTAATATATTACTATTTATCATATCCTATCGATCTTGATAGACACAAGTGTCCATCAAAAAGAAAATTGACCTATTATTTTGGGGGTGTGGGGTAAAATATTTATAGAACTCCAGCCTCCATGTTGGCAACTTGATGAGATAAAGTAGTTTGACATATGCGCATCATAATCATAATCAGTCCCTATCATCGGACGTAACAATATTTAATGACGTGGGTAAAAAATGGTGGATGATTGAATTAATCGCCACTCGTACACTTTTCCTAATTTTTTTGATTGAATTATGACGAATTAATCTCAGAACTTTAAAAAAATAAAATTACTCAAAACCCATCAATTTTAAAGCTTGTCACAAGTTTTAAAATCTTAATATTATTTGGAAAATGTCCGTTGGAGCTCTGAATTTTATTTTATACACACATGCGATGAAATCTTTTGATCAATTCAATCATATATAATATTCGCTGTATTCATCCAAATCGTTTTTTAAATAATTGTTTTTGCCAATAAGTACTGTAAAATGTAAACAAGATGTGCTTTTTTTACTAGTACAAACGACACGTATGTTGAAATAAAATCTGGATTAAAAAGGATTAATATAACGCAATAAAAGGATAATCATTTCTCTAAATAAAAGCAAATCAAATACAAATTTTAAATAATTATTTATGCCGATTAATGAATGTAGACACAGTTGCTGTCCATAGTGGGACCCATTTGTCGCCTTATAAACGTCGACGCAGAGTCGTGATTCGAATCAATCTACTCATCTCACACAACACAATTTTGATATCTCTTCTTTTCCTGTGCATGATTTGAATAATTTACACTAATCAAGGGAAAAAAGAAGAAAAAGAAAAAAGAAATGCATCGTCTTGTTCAATTGACTCTCAGAAATGCCAGCCAGGTTCAAAACCCACTTCAGTTTTTGCTCAAATCCCCCAAATATTTATGCCCGTTTGTCTTATTAGTTAATTCATATGTATTTTCGTCTTTATTATTTGATTTATGTTCAGGAATCAATAAGTATTTGCTTTTTCCTTATTGATTCCTGCTCTATGTTCGTAGACATATAATATTTCTTTTTTCTTTTCTTTTTTGCTTTTAGATATAAACATTGATGTATAGATACTGTACACACTGTTCTTCGTTGAATTAATTAACTACATACATACTGTACATTTTAGTTTTAAAATTCCAATGCCTTTTTTTTTTTTTTTTTTTAATGGTTGTTCGATCTAAAATTTGTAGTTGGAAAAACTTTAATAAATGAATCTAAGCAATGTGTTGTAGCAAACTTCAAATGCCCCTTAGTGATTAATAACTTTAATTCTACTTTTTGTGGCTCTAATATACTATCTCACTTTCCAACTGCATTGCTACAGGCTGGTTACTATGTAAAGGATATTTCAGCAGGAAATAGTTTGCACAAACATTTAGCTCAAACTTCGATTCTTGCAAAATCTTATGCTACAGCAGCATCTTTGCAGAAGGATGTTTCATCTACTGATAATAAAAAAGAGTATTTACCATTCCTTCTCTACTATTCTTCATTTTATGCATATGTGAATGTGTGTGAATGTGTGTGTAGGTCTGTATGGTTTACAAAAACCACTCTTGAAGATTAGCCCACATTCTAAATACCCAAAAAACAAAAACAAAAAAAAAAACTCATTATTTCAAAATTACAAATCCCTCTTGACATTATTTGTAATTTTGAAGATAACTAGATTTTTTTAATTTTTTATTAGGCCCTGTGTATTATACTTATATATTTACTATTGACATTCTTAGCTACAAGGGGCACGATATGCTGGCACCCTTTACAGCTGGATGGCAAACTACCGATTTGAATCCTCTCGTGATCGAGAAATCTGAAGTATGGAAATATGTTTCGACATTTCAAGCTTCGTTCCATAATGTTCACCTAATTATAATAATTAACGTTGTTGTTTGTTTCAGGGCTCGTATGTTTACGATGTTAATGGGAAAAAGTATCTTGATTCGCTTGCTGGTTTATGGTGCACATCTCTAGGTATCTCGATTTGTTAAATTATATTTATCTGTTGTATTATCAAAATTCTAAATTGCGTATGTGTACTTTTTTGGATTCTAAATTGTGTGTATAATATAGTACGAATGTTTGAACATTTTATTTTCTTGGTTATCTTTTCCCAGTATATTATTTCATTTGATTTAATTAAACAAATTGATTTATCAATATTGATCACATTATTCTCTCGGATTCTTGCAGGTGGGAGTGAGCCTCGTCTTGTTGAGGCCGCAACAAAACAACTAAAGACATTGCCGTTTTACCACAGCTTTTGGAATCGAACCACAAGGCCATCTTTGGTATGATGATTTCATTCAGTTCATTACGAGTTTTTTAATTTGGGAAGTTTATGTACTGATCTTGATTTTTTTTTTCATTTTTAATATCAGGATCTTGCTAGTGAACTTTTAGATATGTTCACTGCAAATAAAATGGCTAGGGTCTTCTTCACAAATAGCGGATCGGAAGCCAATGATTCACAGGTTTGATTATATTTATGAAACACGTCTTTGTTGATTTTTTATATGGAGTTGTAAATCTAGATAATTAAAAAACTACCCCTGAGGTTTAGCATAAGCACCAAATTCTAAAAGAGAATTATCTTCAAAATTACAAAGTCATCGCTTCAAGGTGCAATTTGTAAAAGGGAAACAAATTGTGATTTGCAATTTTTAGCAATTAGGATAAACCTCAAGGGTGGTTTTGTAGTTAACCCCTAAGTCTCTCTAGTTGTATAAAATGGTCTACAATAACATGGACCTTATTTGATATGCATTTCCACTTATTTACCATAATTAAAAAACATGGTGTTATGACAACTTTGAATTAAGGCAGGTTAGAGTTTAAGCTGATTGGCGATGTCATTAGGAATAGGACACTAGGACACGACATAACCTATTTAATGCAAGAAACAGTTCATTTGAGAAAAGTTAATTTATGTACTTTTTTTTTAAAGTCTACAGCCTATTCATTTTCTTGCAGGTGAAGCTAGTGTGGTATTACAACAACGCCCTTGGAAGGCCTAACAAGAAGAAGTTCATTGCTCGTTCAAAATCGTAATGATTTCTTGTTTTTTGAAAGTTAAATGTATTTTATTTCTTTAAGTTCTCTCTTTTCTTCTTCTTATTTTTCTCTTTTCAACTTCCTCTCTTTTGGCAGATACCATGGTTCCACACTTATATCAGCCAGTCTTTCGGGGTAATGTTTCTATGTCTTCAAATTTTGAGAATCATAATCATCATTTATTTTATTTTATTTTGAGAAATTGGAGAAAATTGTTAACCAAACAATGAACGGTCTTTCAACAGTCTGCCGCCACTGCACCAGAAATTTGATCTGCCTGCTCCGTTCGTTTTACATACAGACTGCCCACATTATTGGCGCTTTCATCAGCCAGGTCATTTATATATAATCTTGTACTATATATAATATTCCTTTCTTGGTAATGATATTAATTATTTTAAGATTAAAATTTCCAGGTGAAACGGAGGAGGAATTTTCTACCAGGTTGGCCAATAACTTGGAAAATCTTATCCTCAAAGAAGGACCTGATACGGTAACTGAAATCAGATATTAGATTTTATTTCATTATAATTTGGGTCAAATTACAACTGTCCCTGAGGTTTAGCGTAATAACTAATTAAAAAAAAACACTATATTTCAAAATTACAAAATTTTCCTTTCAAGGTAATTACAACCCTCAACTTGTGAACTTGAGTTGTGGATTTGTAATTAAACTTAACCTCAAGGGTAGTTTCGTAATTAACCCTTATTCTTGTTTCCTTTCCTATTTTTGATATATATGTTATTTCAGATTGCTGCATTTATTGCGGAACCAGTTATGGGTGCAGGTGGCGTGATACCTCCACCCGCAACTTATTTTGAGAAAGTGAGTTTTCACTTTTCACACTCCCCCCCCCCCCACCCCCACCCACCCCCACCCCCACCCCCACCCCTCTGAATCCACTTTGACTTTTTTATTTTTATTTTTCCTTTTTCCCGTATATTCAGATTCAAGCAGTCGTTAAGAAGTATGATATTCTCTTTATCGCCGATGAGGTCATATGTGCCTTTGGAAGAGTCGGAACAATGTTTGGCTGTGACAAATATGGCATCAAACCGGATCTTGTAACCTTAGCTAAGGTGAATTCGTACACAAAATATTGTAATTATAAAACCCAGTTTTCCTAGTTAACCATTTGCTTAATTTTTCGTTGCTATTAATAATGCACAGGCTCTGTCGTCCGCATATATGCCTATCGGGGCTGTTCTTGTCAGCCCAGAAGTCTATGACGTCGTACATTCTCAGAGCAACCAGCTTGGTCGGTGCAGAGCATTTTTTGACTTATTTTTCATAAAATTCTTTTAGGATAAATAAATCCAGTTTTTATGACGTTGCTAGAGATTTTTTGTCTTGGAAGGTGTTTTTTCCCATGGATTTACTTATTCCGGACATCCTGTGGCGTGCGCTGTTGCATTGGAAACACTTAGGATCTACAAGTACGTTGTTATTTAATTTGCTGACGTCATCAAATAGTTTACAGTTACACCCCTCAACTATTCAAAATATTACAAGTAACCCAACTTTTTGTCTGGCTTATTCGTAACAATTAGAATAATTAAGGGATGCAAATGTAAAATGTATACGGATATTTGGGGTTGTTTGTAATATTTAGAAAATTAGGGGGTAGAATTGCAAAATTATTTGATGATGTCAGCAATGCCCGTTAGTTCCACTAACTGCAGGTGCAAAAATGTGAGACGTATATGGCTTCTAGGTTTTTTTTTTGTCATTTTCAAAGTGATTCCCCCTCTCCCCCCCAATAATTTGGGCAAATTTACTCACACATTCTGTGTGAAATTCATATGCTTATAATAAAATAGAAAATGCTTTATTTTCTGTAGGGAGAGAAATATTCTTGATCAAGTAAATAAAATAGCACCCAAGTTTCAAGACGGTGTGAAAGCATTTTCCAACAGTCCCATCATTGGAGAGGTATAATTATTAATTTATTAATTATCATTTTATAAATTGAAAAAAAAAAAGGATATTGTTTGTTTGGCTCACGCTTCGTGTTGTGAAGATACGAGGAACAGGTTTGATTCTTGGGACAGAATTTGCCGATAACAAGTCGCCAAATGATCCTTTTCCTCCTGAATGGGGTATGCATGCCGATTTTTTGGAAATAGAAAATATTGCAACTGTAGTACTCAAAAATATTTAATCCTCTATTAATATTTTCAGGAGTGGGAGCTTATTTTGGAGCACAATGTGAGAAACATGGAATGTTAGTACGTGTTGCCGGTGACAATATTATGATGTCTCCCCCGTTTATAATGACTCCGGAAGAGATTGACGAGGTACGTTTCTGAAAAAAGGGCTTAATTTATAGACCATAAGGAGTGTTTGCAAAAAAAGAAAATCTGCTTTTTGGAAAAAAAAAAGTGATTTGTTGTCGGAGAAATTAAAAGTAGTTGAGAATCATAAGTTTGAAGCTTAATAATTTTGATCAAATATGCTCTTCAATAATTAAAATCAAGAATGGGAATTTTTTTTGGCCTAACGGGTGCGTGAAACTTTGTTCCATGTTTGATCAGCTGATAGAAATCTATGGGAAAGCTCTAAAGGCTACAGAAGAAAGGGTGCTAGAGCTCAAGTCTCAGAAGAAGTAAAAATTATGGTCGAAGCAAATATGTGATGGGGATGATGATGGCGAAAGAAAGAGCAGATTTGTCTCCATGCAAGCAACACTGAAGCTGGTTGTGTTCTTGCCAGGAATGGAATGGAGATGTGTTTGCAATCAAATTTACTTTGGAATTTGAAATAAAGAACCAAGTTTCTGTGATTAAATGGGCCTTTTATGTGTTTCTCTAATTTAGTATTTTAAGCAGCAATTTTTATTTTATTTTTTTTCTTTCTATTTCACAAAATTCATGAAGAATGTTTCTTTCTTTCTTTCTTTCTTTCTTTCTTTCTTTCTGATTTCATGATAAATAATCATAACGAAGTTATTAAATTGGGAAGTGATGCCTCGTTCATAGCTGAACGGACAAATGAAGTTGTTGTCAAAGTCTGAAAAAAAAGAGGAAGGGAGATTTAAAGCTGTTAAGGAAGTAAGTAGTTCAAAAGCTCTGCCCGATAAGACTTGAACTCGGCTCGTAAAATTGAAAAGATGAGTCGAGCTCGGTAAATATTTGAAAGATAGACGAATTGAGCTCTGCCTCGGCTCGATGGACTTGAAGAGTTTAATTTTTTCTCGTCAAGGATGGTGTAATTGTCATTTTATTGATATATTAGGAAAATTAGATTTACTAGTTCATTAATTATTTAATAGGTTTTCAAGCTCGAGCTCAACTGTACTTCGTGAGTTGAGCTCGATAAAATTGTAGAGTGAGCCTGATATGGGCTTGAGTTGAGTATGCCAATTCATTACTTGGCCTGATTTACAACTCTAAATGTCTGTTTAGATAGGGCTTCATTGATTGAAATTCTCAATTTTGGTATTCAAAACTTTGAGTATTCAAATTTATATAAATAATGAAAAAAATTATTTGTTTTAAAATTTAAAACTATACATTTTAATATAAATGTCAAATCATATTTGAACATCAAATAATAATGAATATATTGTTATATTGTATTTGATATCAAATGATTTTTAAAAAGTGGATGATAATATATTATTATATATTATAGTTAGTAATATGTAATTAATTAAATGTAATGATGATAAAATAAAAGAAAAGAGTTGTAGAATAAACGAGAATTGAGATTCGTAATCGCAATCGCCTAGGCCAAAATACTAAATGCAAGTAGATCTTTTTTTTTTACATTCCCAAAACGCAGGATATCATTCCCCCGGTATGAAAATTGGACTAATTACTAGCCAAAAATATCTTTTAATGACAAAAGCTAATCTCAATCGCCTAGACCAAACACTGTCCGCCCAAGGGATTTTTTGTGCTTCAAATTTATTTATTATTTATTAGACTTATTTACTTGTTTATTTTGTATCAACGCAAAATGAGATATTTTGGAGTTCTAATGTTTGACGAAAAATATTTTATGTCATCCCAACTCTTTTAAATGCTTCGTTCAAGTGTTTATATCCTTCAACTTCTCATTGTCACAACAAATTATATGTAAAGACACCTTGAAGAAAGAATTGGAGTAAAATATATGTAAAGGAAACAAACTTTAGATGATCAATAAAATAAATTCATGAAAATAAAAATACAGAAGTACAACAATCTCCCAATAGAAACCACACAAGTTTTGGCAGAAATTAAGTAGAAAATTGATGTCAAGATTTAGACTGCTTTTCAGCCTTCCTTTTGGCCCTTCTCTCTCTAGAACTCAATGATGACTTAAATCCGCCATTGCCATCAGCATCCTCTCTCTCTTCTAAATCTCTGAATGATTTCTGTCAACATTATCAAGAAAATGAATTATAGTACGTTAATTTATATTATGTAAATATTAAGTGCTTGAAAGTGTACATTCAGGGAGCGACAAGATTTTAAAAATTCAATAATTATAGATGACTTTTTTATATTTCTTGATAATCTAATAATTATGTAAATAGTTTATATTAATTTTGTAAATTTTATGAGGAGAAAAGGAAATGAAGAGAAAAAGGGTACCTCCCTGAGCTCAGCAAAGCTAACAGCATAGAAAGTAAGAGCAGCCACTGCAACAATTCCCACCACTGGAAGACCAATCTGCTGAAGCCCATCCATAGAGTTTTTCTTTTTTTAAATGTTTAATCTTTAATCTTTTAAAAGGACTGTTGAACTTTTACGTTTTACTACCTTTTTTCAAATGGATAAGGCAAGCTGGAGGGCAAGGACTGGAGGAGATGATATTCATTGTGTTTTTAGACCGTCGTCTATCCATAGATCTATTTATATTTATTATCAAACAATAATTATTTTGGATGGAAAATAATTTTGGAAAGTGTTTTGGGAAATTATCTTCAATATATCAAATAAGTTCTTGAATCCAAACGTCTTAGTTGAATTTTACATTGCACCACCCTTTTTCTAATAGAAAATTCATTAGTTGTGCTGGTAATCGTCTAACTACGATTGACAAAGGGTGGTAAAATTGAAGGGTGCGGATGTATGTAATCCATTTTTTTATTAATTCACCTATGAGAAAATTTAATTATTAAAATATTAAAATTATTCTTAAATTTTAAACAATCCCACTTCATGTTCTTCGACCCTCCTCCACCAGCACCTTCTTCCGCCGCCATTGCCACCACCTCCGTTGCCGTCACTACCGTCATCACTGCTGCTGCCACCGTCATCCCTACCGAAGAAGGAAAAAAAATTAGAAAAAAAAAGGTGTTCGAAAATATATTTCGAACATGATTCATGGTGTTCGTACCAAAATCTCGAACGTCATTAACATATTCTTATCTGCTTCTGAACGTGTTTTATTCTTGGCAATTATTCTTAATTTTTCTCTTGTTGTTATTTGCCTTTTTTGAACTCAAAATATATTAGGGTTCTAAACTTGTTACCTAGATTGTATTTAGAACTTAATTTAGTTTTCTAAATTGAGTTTAGAATTGGTTTACTTGTTTACCAAGATTAGGATTCTTGTTTATTTAGGACAAGAATTAATCTTGTAAAAGGACGACTTTTGAACGCAGCAAAGGAGCAGAGACGCACGAACAAAACAAGAACACAAGTACGGGGAGTACTTGAAGCCACCATCCTAGATTTATACACCTTTGAAGTTGCGTGACCAACGGAGAAAATCATCCTTTGTGGCAACAAGTATTTTAGTATCATAGTGTTGATGCTATTGTTTTCATATATTACTTTATACTTTGTAGTTTAAACTTGAACGAATTAAAGTAATATAGTTTTCGGGTTTGTATACCCAGTTCGTAAGCACATTTTGCTTACCAACGAAATTTAAATTGTTGTGTTCCTTTTAGTTTTAATTTATTTTGCTGCTTTTTATCTATACAATCTGTTTGATGTTAATTCGAGTGTTTTAACACTAGACTTAACTTCTGTTTACTGGTACTTATTTAAAACATCCATAGACCTACGAATTAACAATTGGCATCAAGAGCAGGTTACTTGACGTACTAAGTATACTGATCCTTATTTTGTAGGGTGCTATTGATGCTCAAGGAAATTTGCGACCTCCGATCCTTACTGGCGAGAACTATTCTCTCTGGAAATAAAGGATGCGGTGGCACATCAAGAATATTGATGAACGTGCGTGGAGAACCATACTGGTTGGATGGGAAAAATCACGCACCACTGATGTTGATGGTGGTTCCATCATCAAAAAGGAAGAAGAGTGGACGACTGATGAACTAGCCTAGTCCAATTGGAATCCAAGACCATCAACACTCTCTGTGGATATGTTGATTCAAGCTACTATTAGGTTATTAAAAAGTGCGACTCGGCAAAAGATGCATGGGATGCGTTGTAGAGGGTGTGTGAAGGAAAGCAAAGTGTCAAGAAATCAAGACTGAGGATGCTGACTGCTACTTTTGAGTCAATGAGGATGGACGAGAAAGAATCCATCATGGACTATGCCATGAGACTCTCTGAATTGCAAACGAGTGTGGAGAACTTGGTGAAACTATGACTAACTCACGTCTTGTGGGAAAGTTGCTAAGATCCATCTCGAAAAAGTTCAGCATCAAAGTGGTAGCCATTGAAGAAATTAAGGATACAGACGATCTAAACTTCGATGCTTTAATAGGCTCGCTCAAGACATTTGAGATAGAACACCTTGGTTCCAACTCAAAAGAGAAAAATGTTGCTCTAACTTCCGATGTTAACTCTGATGATGAAGATATTGATTGGAGAGAGCTACTAGAGAAGGTTGATACTACCACAATTGGAGAAGAAGAAGTGTCTCTTGTGTCTCAACGGTTTAACAGGTACTTAAAGAAGAAAAATAATATTGGAGGATATAATTCAAAAAACAAGCCAGAAATGCCAACACCAAAATCATCAACGCGTACACTTGCCAAATTTCAATCTTCATCTTCGGAATCCAAGACTCCCGGTTCCCCAAAGCCTCTTAATGAAGTTCAATATCATGAGTGTAAAGGTTTAGGACATTACAAGAATGAACGTCCAAATACTCTGAGGAATAAGAACTTGATCGCAAAAGAGTTCACTGAAGATGACAGCGATTTAGACTCATCCAATACTGTTCCAGCATTGTTTGCTAATGTTGTGTGGTATGACGACATCTGTGTTGGTAACACCAAAATCAACACCTGGTACCTGAATGCAGAAGTTGAAGAAACACTTGACAGTTATGAGAATCTGATAATTGAGTATGACAATTTATTTGCCAACTAGGGTAATCAAGTGCTTAAAATCAAGTCTCTTATGATCAAGGTGGACAAACTGACTCACGAGAAGGATGATCAACTCAATATAATTGTCAGACTAGAGTCGTCACTCACTAGAAAAGATGCTGAGCTAGAACGCATGAACACTGATTTAAAGAAGATTCAAGAAACCCTCTCGAACCTCGAAAAGGGTAAGTCTCAGCTCGACAAAATTCAGGAGTTAAGTGTCCCTGATTCATCTAAGCACGGGATTGGATACAAGCCTGATCAACAAATGCCAGAATCAAGCCCAAAGGTGGACAAGATCAAACGTCACAAGAAGAGAAGAAGACAATACGTGTGTCATCACTGTGGTGAACATGGTCACATCCGACCATTTTGGTGGAAGATTGTTGGCAAACAAAATCAGTTTAAGAGGTCAAAGCTGAATGCTGAGTCCGGTGACGGTTTTCGTTTTCTTACACCAAAACCAACACCAGATTCAAACAAGTCTGGATCAAGAAGAACGAGATCAAATGCAACATGATCTATTCATCTCTGAAATCCCACATTCCTAGAGCTTGGTACTTCGACAGTGGATGCTCCAAATACATGACTGGCTTGGAAGATCTACTTTCAAACATTGTCAAGTTTCAAGGAGGAAAGGTGAAGTATGGTGGAGGTGCAAACGGCTAAATCATTAGCGAAGGAACCCTTCATGTTCCTGGTATTACAAAGCTTGAAAATGTATTGCTTGTTGAAGGCTTAACTGCGAACTTGATTAGTATTAGCCAACTGTGCGATGGTGGGTTCAGTGTCAAGTTCAATCATGAAAAGTGCGAAGTTTATTACTAGGGCAGTGCGTGTATCCTTACTGGTCAGAGGACTTCTGACAATTGCTACCAAATCAATTGGGATGTGTTCTGCAAGCTGTCTCAATTGAGTGATGCCGAGGTATGTCATCAAAAGTTCGGGCATGTCAATTACAAGATGTTGGAAAGATTGGCCAAGAAGGAAGCTGTGAATGTACTACCTAAGCTCAACACTAAAATCATTCTAGTCTGCGAGGCATGTCAGAAAGAGAAGCAGGTTAGGGTATCTCATCCAAATGTGCAAAGTCTCACTACATCAAACTGTTTTGAACTTCTTCATATGGATCTTATGGGCCCACTTGAAGTAGAAATACTTGGTGTTAAGAGGTATATACTTGTGATTGTAGATGATTTTTCTCGTTTTACATGGGTAGATTTTTTAAAAGTAAAATTTGAGACTTTCGAAGCATTTAAAAAACTTGCGAAAAAGTTGTGTGTTTGTTTTGGTGTGAGTATAGGTTGAACTAGGTCAGACCATGGAAAATAGTTTGAAAATGTGTCCCTTTTGAATTATGGTTCAAAGGTCGGTATAACTCATGAATTTTCATCACCCATCATCCCCCCCCCCCCCCAACAAAATGGGATAACACAAAAATAGATCGCTTGCAGAAATGACTAGGACTATGCTTATTTCAAATGGAATTGAAAAACGTATTTGAGGGGAAGCAATTAACATTTCATGACACATAATTAATAGGGTGTCTTTTAGACCTGGGTCATGTGTTACTCCCTATGAATTGTTATTGGTCAAAAAGCCAGACTGAGTTATTCTCATGTTTTTGGGTGCATTTGTTATGTGTTAAATGATAGAAATCATCTTGATAAAATTGATTCAAAAAGTGACAAATGTATTTTCATGGGATATTTTCGAAATAGTCATGCTTATAGAGTATATAATCTTAGGACGTGTTACATGATTGAGTCAGTAAATGTCAAGTTTGATGACATGGTTAGTGGTGTTAAACCTGCTGAGGATAATGATCTGGTTTATGATCAGAATCCTCAAGAAAATATTACGGTTAGCGTAGATGAAACTGCAGGTGCAGAAACTGAAGATGTAGGTGGTGACGGTACTAGTGACTTGACACTAGACTTAACAACAACTCAGGCTGTTCCAGAATTAGATTCAGATTCTGATGAGGAAGATCCAGCTGGTCAGATTGACTTACATCAGAGGGATATTCCCTCAAGAATTCAGAGGGACCATCCCACGGGCTAAATCATTGGAGATCTCAATGAAAGAAGTACAAGAAATCGACAAGTAAACTTCAGAGAGATGGTAAGGTTTGTTTGCTTATCTACTAACTGTTCTCAAATTCGAGAATTTTTGTATCTTTCCAAAACAGATCCAAAGCGCGTAGAGGATGCTCTTAAATATGAATTTTGGATAAAGTCCATGCAAGAAGAGTTGGATCAATTTGCTAAGAATGATATTTGGGACTTAGTTCCTCATCCAGAAAACTCAAATGTTACAGGTACGAAGTGGATCTTCAAGAACAAAACGGACGAGGTGGGCAATATTGTGAGAAAAAAGGCACAATTGGTTTCACAAGGATACACTCAAATTTAGGGTATTGATTTTGATGAAACATTTTCTCCAGTTGCTTGTATTGAATCAGTAAGACTCTTACTTGCTGTTGCATGATATATGAAAATATCTCTACATCAAATGGACATAAAAAGTGCTTTTCTCAATGGAGTTTTAAGTGAAGAAGTATTTGCTGAGCAACCTAAAGGGTTTGTTGATCCTCAGAAACCAGATTTTGTCTTAAAATTAAAAAGGGCTTTGTATGGTTTAAAGCAATCTCCCAGAGTTTGGTACGAAAGGTTAACTCAGCACTTGCTTTCTTAAATCTTAGACGTGGAGAAGTTGACAAAACCTTGTTTCTCCTTAAATCGAATAAGCACATTTTAATTGTCCAAGTTTATGTGGATGATATAATTTTTGGATCTACTAACGAGCAGATGGTAAGTAATTTTATTACCAGAATGTCAGACACATTCGAGATGAGTATGGAAGGTAATCTCTCTTACTTTTTTGGGTTTGCAAATTAAACAGTTGGATGACGGTATTTTTCTCTCTCAGTCCAAATATGATAAGAATCTTGTTAAGAAATTTGGCTTAGAGAATGATAACCATAAGAAAACACCGTTAGGTAAAACCATGAAATTGTCTAGAGATGATGTTGGTATTAATGTTGATAACACCTTGTATAGGAGCATGATAGGGGGTCTCTTATACTTGACAGCTGGCAGACCTGATATTATGTATACTGTGTTTATGTTCTAGGTACCAGTCAAATCCTAAAGAACACATATGAAAGCTATTAAACGAATCATTAGGTATGTAGCTGGTACAAGTGATTTGGGTGTTTGGTATACTAAGGATATGAGTACTGAACTTGTGGGATATACAGGCTAGGATTGGGCTGGGGATGTTGTGGATAGAAAGAGTACCACTGGGGGTTGTTTTTTCTTAGGTAATAACCTTATCTCATGGAATAGTAAAAAGCAAAATTACATTTCTCTTTCTACAGCTAAAGCCGAGTATATTGCAGTTGGAAGTGCTTGCACACAGTTGCTTTGGATGAACCAAATGATAGAGGACTACGGTCAACATAGTAGAATTCTGAATGTGCTTTGTGATAATTCCAGTGCCATTGATATCTCGAAAAATTCGGTCTAGCACTCACGAATCAAACACATTGACATAAGGTACCACTTTATTCGTGACTTGGTTGAGAGGAAGATAGTTAGTCTTGAACATATAGGAACAGACAATCAGCTTGCTGACATCTTCACAAAGCCATTGATATAGAGACATTCTCTCATTTGAGAAGAGATCTCGGAATGTGCATTGTTTAAGTCAGTGTTAGTTTTGATGTCATGACACCTAAACTGTCATCAGTCGTGACATCTATAAATTTTGCGTGCATTTTTTATTTTCCTTTCCATACATATATACTGAATGCATTGGGTTTGATTGAAGTGTAGAAAGTCATGTGTTGTAATAAAAAGTGGTGGCAAAAAGACTAACTTCTTTGTTTTGGTGATTATGAAACTTTCCCGTAGAAATTGGTTTTCTCTCAGGCCCAAAAATAAGGGGTGTTAATTTTATAGCAATTGCTGAAGCTAAGATAACTTCTCTTCAAATCATTGAAAGATAAAGAAAATCTGGATTAAAAAGGTCTAATCTTTAATTTTAACCTCCTTGAGTGATTTTGACGTAGTCATTAACTTGGGTTAAGGGGTCTATTTTTCATTGACTTCACCTGGAACAATGTTAGTTATAACATCATCACATAAAAAGCAACATTGATCATGTCATCTATATCAATTGCTGTTTTTGATTTTTTTAAGTCACAATTTTTAGACATCAATTAGGACATTCATACTTTGTGAGGATGCCATTTTGTTTTGTGTTCTGTTGCTTGTGATCTCTCTCTTCATTCACTTGATCATGTTATGAGTTTTGATAACCAAATGTTTAAGTGGCGTTATAATTGGAGGATTGAACAGGTAATAAGGGATATAAAATCCAGAGTTTTGAAAGAAATTTTTTTTGGGGGGGGGGTATAAAAACCAGAGTTGTGATAGTAGAGGGGTTATTTTATTCACTTTATTTTTTTATTTTACCCATCTCCTTCCCTACAACGGTCATATTTGTACCAAATAAAAAGCTAGAGTTTTTCACCCTTTGTTCACTCTCAAATTCACTGCCCACGATAAATAATCCTCTAACGGAACTTATTTCTCTCTCTCGGTTTTGCTTGATTTTTGTGGTTTGCTTTGAAATTTCTTGTAGAATGTCGAACCCCTCGTCCCCGAGCAAAATTCCAGAGCTACCAGCGGGCATGCACTGTTCCGCTGGTGAACAGGTTCCCGTGAATTTACCAAGCTACACACCCATGGATATTCGCGTGGAGGTTGGTGGTGTTGCAACACCAAACCCAACACCAACTGCTACTGATGCTGTGAATCCCTCTCCGATCACTGCTCAAGACCTGGTTTTAGTAACAGATGTCGCCGATGCCATTCCGGCCGCTCAGCTTGCCCTCGGGTAGATGGGCAACGACATCGATGTAGACAATCCACCCCTGACTCCATTAAATATGACTCAGTCGGAGCCTGATTATGACTATTCTCCTGATTCTGATGGAGATGACACAATTGATGCTATGCTAACTGAGTTGAAGTCCCAGAGAGCTGCCCAGAAAACTCATGTTGGTTCTGGTGTTGTGTCACCGAACTTAACACCGTCTGTTGTTGATCCAGCTCCATCCACCAGCTCGATTCTGACAATGCTGCTTCTGAGAGTGCACCAATCCACTTAGTTGAGACTGAGAACTCTTCTGAGGATTCCCCACTTCAGGATGATGAGATTGAGGACATGATTCTGGTGTCTAACAATTTTTTGACGAGAGAAGCAGAGGAGTTGTTTCCCGCATATCATATCCGAGGAATGATTGATGAACACTGAGTCCCAGTGGATATCTTCAAAAGGCAGAACTTGATTGCCTTCCTTGAGCACAAAGGTATGTACTCAACTATTTCCACAGCCATGCCTTTTGTTCGCAATGTTGTGTTGGAGTTCTATGCAAACTTGCTCCCTTCTGTCGCTGATCCCAAATCGATCAATTATGGAAAAGTCTTTGTGCGTGGATGTGTTTATTCTTTTACTCCTGATTTGATTAATGAGTTGTTTGGGAATGTGAGTTATCTTGGCGATTCCACTGTCGATGACATGAATGAAGTGATTGAGTTTTTATTTGGTGGCTTGCTTAAAGAATGGCGTGAGCAGCTGCCTAACTTGCGCTTATCCTCCCTATACTCTGTCTTACACAAAGTGGCGATTTACAACTGGGTTTCTACGATGAATGATACAGTCGTCACACGTCCTCGGGTATAGTTTTTGTTCAAGATCGGCTGTGGCATCAAGTTTAATTTTGGTCAGCACGTGTTTTGCTACGACTCGAGCATCCTCCTCCTCCTGTTTCCCTTCCCTCATTTTTAGTTTGCTTAAAAACCAAGGCTTTTGGCCTCATGAGGATGACATTTTCACAGGGGAGGCAGAGTGGTTTTCTTTACGAGGACAACATACAACTGAAGCCTAGGTTGTTGATCTTCCGTGGCAGGCGCCCACTCGGGCTACTGGAGCTTCTAGTGACGGTTCTAATGTTACTAACACCAGTTCTAACACGGTTCGGTTTTATGATCCGGTGGTACGAGCCTAGGTAGCTTTACTTAACCATCAAATTGACCAGTTGCAGGCGCTTAGAGACTCGTTCGTGGAGGCACTTTTGCTTTCCGAACAAAAAGGGGGAGATGAGTCTGCTGCTGGAGAAGACGCAAATGATGCTGTAAATGAGGACAATGATGCTGATGATGCGAATGCTGGTGCTATGACTGCTGATGAAGGTGAGTCGATGGAGAGTGACGAGGATGTGGCTCGCTTTACAATAAGGAAGAGGAAGGCAAGGGATGAAGGGCTTTTCCCTCGTCGTTCCGTGAGGACTTACAACCATTAATTTCTTGTGTGTTGGTGTGTTAAAATAATATTTATTTGATTTGATTATGGTTTATAATTTTGAACATGGTTTATTTGTTTAGGGGAGTTTTAAAATATTTTGGTGCGTCTTGCTAATTTTGTCCATAAAGGCAAAAGTGGGAGATTGTTGAGAATTTTATTCTTGACAATTATCCTTAATTTTCCTTTTGTGGTTATTTTCCTTTCTTGGGCTCAAGATATATTAGGACTCTAGATCTGTTTCCTAGATTGTGTTTAGAACTTTATTTAGTTTTCTAGATTAATTTTAGAATTGGTTTACTAGTTTACCAAGATTAGGATTCTTGTTTATTTAAAACAAGAATTAGTCTTGTAAAAGGATGACTTTTGAACGTAGCAAAGGAGCAGAGACGCACGAACAGAACAAGAACACAAGCACGAGGATTACTTGAAGCCACCATTCCAGATTCATACATATTAGAAGTTGCGTGACCAATGGAGAAGATCCTCCTTTGTGGCGACACGTATTTTAGTATTATAGTGTTGATGCTATTGTTTTCAAATATTACTTTATACTTTGTAGTTTGAACTTGAGCGAATTAAAGTAATATAGTCTTCGGGTTTGTATACCCAGTTCGTAAGTACTTTTTGCTTACGAACGAAATTTAAATTGCTGTGTTCCTTTTAGTTTTAATTTATTCTATTGCTTTTTATTTATATAATCTGTTTGGTGTTAATTCGGGTGTTTTAACACCAGACATAATATTTGTTTACTGATACTTATTTAAAACATCCATAGACCTACGAATTAACAGAACGCGTTCACAAATCTGATGCGACGTATGTTTTGACATCTTTTTTTTCTTATTCTTATTCATGAAAGAAAAGTTCTCCGCCGATGATATCACAACCTTCCTACTACCACCATCGTCGCCATCTCCACCGAAGAAGAAGGAAAAATAAATAAAAACACATGCGTTCATGATTAGAGTAGATTTGTCCTTGTTTTTATTAGTATTTTAGTACGTTTTTCTATTTGTTTTTGGTATAAGTTGGACGATTTAAGCATAATTCCGTATTTTTATATTTCTGACTTATTTTACCGTATTTTAATCGTAATTGCTGCAAATAGGTGATATTTCGTTGTTTTCACCTTACAGCTAAGTAACCGGAAGAGTTCAGTGCGTAATAGACGAAGTTCGATATTCAAGAATAGGAGAACGAGCTTTCCGGAGAAACGAGTAGCAAAAGATAGAGAGAGACGGAGGCAGATGCGCAGTCGCGTCGACTGACGCGACCGTCGACGCTCCGTCGATGCGAGCCATGATCCGTGTTAGTAGACGCAGCGTCGACGCACTGTCGACGCAACTTGCTGAAGTGTCGATGTCGACGCACCGATGTCAACGCAACGTCGACGCAACTTGCTGAAGCGTCGATGTCGACGCACACGCCCAGCCGACGCGCACACCCATGTAGCACCGACGCCGAGCACCAGCGCGCGTCAACCGACGCTACGTCGACGCGACGGCCCAGAATTTGGATTTTAGGGTTTCTTATGCGCCAAGTCATGCAAAATCTATAAAAACCCTTCATATTTCGGATTTTTGAGAGAACACACGACCCCCTAGGGTATTTTAGCTGATAATAAACATAATTCCACATCTCATAACGAGATTTGAAGATGGAGATCAAGGATCGAAGAACAACGCGTCCAAAACATCGAATTCGCATTCGGGATTCAATCTTCGCCCAAGATCGACGTGCAACTCCGGAATAGTTGGAGCTTTCTACTACTTTTATTAGTTTCAGTAAGTATTCTAAACTCTTAGTTAATTTAGTGGTTAATTTCTAGTTTAATTCTTAATTAATCTCTTAGTTAATTCTAGTTTAATTAGTTTAATCATTTTATGCTTGGATATTGGATATTGGTTAATTTAGTTTATTTATGAGAGTTGATTTATGCTTAGTTATTCGTTAATCTTTTCTTATGATTCGTTGTTTAGTGGTAATTTCTTATGCTCATGCTTTTAGATTCGTTAATTAGGTTTGATTTATGGTTGCGTATTTTTGATAGTTTAAATTATCGCTCGTAGTTGATAATTTAGTTAGAATAATTAGTTTAATTAGTCTTAGTTTACTTATTGCTTTAGTTTATAATGATCAACTCAATCTCTTTTAAAACCCCAATTGTACATGTATTTTATTTTAGTTCATAAATTGAGAAAAACATCCGAAAGACCGAACAATTATTTTCTCGAGAGATACGACTCGAGTCAAACTTATCACCCTACAGTTACCTCGTACTCTTGCGAGCAAACTAACTTGATTTTAAATTAATTTATTAAAAACGGGGTGCATAAAAGTTTGGATCAAAAATTTGGCGCCGTTGCCGGGGAAGCAACGAGTAGGAATATAGGATGTTTTTCATTTTAAGTCTTTAGTTTCTTTTTATTTTTATTTATTTATTTTATTTTCGCACTTGGTCTTTGCCATTTGGTACATTGATGTATTGTTGAGTTTATGCAAGGAAGACGATCACTTCAACGCGACCTTGTACCATTCATTGACAACATCCACCGTTCAAATCCACCAAGACCAAGACCCGATTTTATTCCCGAGGACGATTCTTCAACAACAATTGATTTCGCTTGTGATCAAGTTTCCGACATTATGTTAGAAGCAAATCCGATTCAAAACAGCGATTCACCACCGAGATCACCACCACGCCCCATTATTGCGAGACAAGATGCGGGGAGAAACGAGGGAGTCGACCAGCAGCAAAACGTAATCGGTCATCAACCTAACATGGAGAATATGAGGCACAACGAAGAAATGAACAACAATTCTATTCGCCAACACAACATCGAGAACGTGGCGATTAGGAACGAAGATTTTCTGCAGCATAACGCATATGCTAACAATCAAGGGCACGTGAATGATTGGTTGGAGAATCAAGATAATGGTTACGAGCAAAATAATTTTGGAAGGAGATACGAGCGCGAGCACCATTACGCGCATGAAGACCACTATGAGAGAGCTAATGACCGAGTTAGGGAACCAAGGGGAGATCTAGCGCCTCGATAACTAGATTTGGCACGCCTGAAGGTTGTGCTTTATAGGTCTGCTATTGTACTTGGCCCGACTGTAAGGGAAGTAGAGATTAAACCGCATCAAATTAATTTACTTCCGACTTTTCACGGAAATGCCCACGAAGACCCTTTAGCGTTTTTGAACTACTTTATCGATGAAGTAGGAAGATTTATAGGTCATGGCCTAAACCGGGAGGAGATGCAAATGATTTGTTTCCCCCATAGCATGAAAGAGAAGGCGAAGACATGGTTACTGTCCTTAAAACCAAGGTCATTAACTGATTGGGAGATGATAAGCGAGAAGTTCCTAAATCAATATTATTCGGCACAAACAACGGGGCAAATTCGGAGGCAGATTGCTAACTTCGAACAAGTRGAGGGAGAATTATTTCATGAAACATGGGAGCGTTACAAATCACTTTTACAAGCATGCGCCCCCATCATAGCTATTCCCCCGAGATAAYTAATCAGTTTTTCTTTGATGGTTTGTCGCCCATGGGTAAAAGCCAAGTTGAAATAGCAGCAGGAGGAGATTTTGGCGATTTAACGGCCCGCGAGGCAAAACGAGTATTGGAGAAACTGAGTGAAAAATCTAGAGAAACCAACTCTCGGCCTCGTAAATTGAAAGCTAATGAGATTTCCATCCCTGATCTTGACTTAGATGATGGCAAATTAGTCAAAGCAAAGTGCGAAGAGATATTTGAGGARAAATTGGCAGCTTGGAAGGCCGAGCGGGCAAGCAAGGCCTCTTTGAATAAGTCTAATGCGATGTGTCACCAATGCGGATCCCCCGAACATTTAGCCGATATGTGCCCGTTCAACGACGAACAACGAGGGGACGTCAACGCCATCCAACACTATTCGAATCAACAACATTCGGGGCAGAGACCACCACACATGCAAACACCTGCTACAGTTCAGTCGACTGATCAACTTTTAGTCTGGCAACAGAACCAAGTTGCCAAAACTATTCGGAACCGAGACGGCCTCACACATGTTCAGGAGGAAATGAAGAGAGTTCGAGACGATATGAAAGAATTGAGAACGATGATGGCTGAAATGACCAAAAGCACTCTTGAAAATTCGTCAGGACTAAGAAGATTGGAGTTAGTGGTAGGACAATTGGCAACTGACATGGCATCATTGAAGAAGGAGAAAAATACTCTTCCAAGCCAAACAGAACAAGTCTCGGCTATTCATGTGCTGAGAAGCAGGAAAGAAGTGGATAACTTCATCGAGCTAGGAAAGGAGGAAGACAAGAAAGAGACCGAAACCCAACCTCCGGGAGCAGTGAAGAAAAAGAAATCGACAGCAGCTGAAGACCCATTCGATTCCTTAAATTCGCCGCCCAAGAAGTTGGCTGTTTATGATCATGTTCCCTTCCCAAGCCGCCTACGTCCAGCCAAGGAGAATAAAAAATCCATGGAGCTATATAATTTATTGAAAAATGTCAATATTAACCTCCCCCTGATAGAGGTGATAAAGACAATGCCGGCATTTTTTAAGCTTTTCAAAGATCTTGCATCAAAGGAAAGGCGTTTGGCTACAAATCAACATGTGACTTTGATAAGAGAGGTGAATGATATGTTTAGGCAACCATTGCCACCTAAAGAGAAGGATCCCGGGAGTTTTTGCATAACTATTTCTCTCGGGAATGGACAAACGGCAAGGGGGATGCTCGATCTTGGTGCTAGCATAAATCTGATGCCCCATTCGATTTATAAGAAATTTGGCCTAGGACCGCTGAAGCCGACCACGATGAAATTACAATTGGCGGATAGAACGATAAGGCTACCCTTGGGGATTGTGGAAGATGTCTTAGTACAAGTAGACAAGCTAGTAGTGCCGGTCGACTTTGTCATCATGGATGTTGGTGATGTACAAAGCGAGAACCAAGAACACACCATTTTGTTAGGACGTCCGTTCATGTCTACAACGCGTACGGTGATCGATGTAAACGAGGGGAGGGTGACTATGTCCGAATTGGGCGAGACGGTGACGTTTTCACTTCAAGATTTTCACGAGAGTCCTGCATTATTTGTTAAGAACGATTGTTCTACTATTGATTTAGTAGATTCTTGCGCGAATGAGCTCTTGAGCATCGGCACGATTGAAGAGTTTGATAATGTAGAGGCATTTGATGATGGATTGCCCATGCGGTTTGACGTGTCTCAAAATGAGCCAAAAGTGGAGTTGAGACCACAACGAGACAGTTCGAAGTTTGAGCCTATAGAAGAGACGAAGCCACCGCATAATCATTCAAGAAGTGTTTCCCTCGACCCCTACAAGTATTTTAAACGTACGAAGAAAAAGGGCGAGGCTAATAGAAAGGATTGGACAAAGAAGAAGAAAAATTCGAATGAAGTTTTTAACGAGAAGTTCAAGTTTAGTCAACTAGTGCTGTATAATTCCGATCGTAAGTTGGATCCAACCAAGTTTGAAGTCGCATGGAGTGGACCATTTTTAATAAAAGAGATGGATGAGTATGGAGTCGCCACTATTTACGATGAGAGTGCAAACACGGGATTCCAAGTCCACAAACATCGACTTAAGCCTTATTTCAAGGATTATATGAAGAATCGTGATCGTACCAAGAATTTGATCAAGTAACTGCGTCGAGCATATGATGTTAAATGTTGCGCTTCTTGGGAGGCAACCCAAGCGTTAGTTAGTTTTCGTTTTCTTTTCTTTATTTTTTTATTTTATTTTTGTGTTTTTATATTATGTCAATTGCCGTGGTACGTTTATGTGTGTGTTGATGTGCAGAAAATATGATAAATCGCTTATTCTGGACAACGGTTATATAGCGAAAGCTCGCTATCGCGAGGCCTTACCGCTAGTTCCACTCGAGGCGTTAACATTGACGATCAACCACTGAACCTATCGCTTACCGCAGCAATCAGGGATAACGATGATTTCGTCGATTGAGGTTGCAATCCGACCCAAGTTAGTCGTAGCCCGGCAACCTTTGGAAGAGCTGCAACCCAGCCATTTACGACGTTGGCCGCAATCCGGCCATTTCATTTCCCAAAAGACGTGCCACCGGGCACTTGCGCGTAGCAATTGATCGCAATCATGTTTTGTTTGTTTGTTTTTGTTTATTTTTATAGGTTTGTTCGGGACAATATAGTCACGCGATCTAAGACGAAGGATAATTGCACATGCGTTTTTAGAGAGACTCGGCCATCGAATTTTCAGGGATGTTTTCTTATCTCCCATATTCTTATTTTCTTTAATATTTATGACAATCAAGAGATTGCCAAGTTTTTAGGGAGGGGTGTGGTTGAGTATGGTTAGTGCAATTTGATGTCTTTTGGTTTGAAATGCATATTTTTGATGTGATTGATCGCTATTTCTACGCTTATTTGTGTTTGTATGGCATGCCTGTCGAAGTTGACTATGTATGATTATTTGTTCTAGTCTTTTGAGCATGCATAAGTGCATAATTTTTCAAAATTTATTATTATATACTGTAAAATGGTACTTGGACGCAATCGATTTTGCAAAACCTTATAATCAGCGTCAATTCAAAACTTTTTCATGCAAAAAGCCTGTGAGTAGTCTGAGTGATTATCATCATTGCATGTGCTTGAATAAGTTTCAGTCTTGATATCTCTTTGAGACCGCTTGGTGTAGTCGACTTTGAACATGAAGTTAAGGCACATATAAAACCCTATTCCGGCCATATCCATATATTTTTAGCCACTAAAAATTTCGAATGAGCCAATCATAGCCAAATAATCCATGCCTTTAGCCATGAGTGATGTTATTGAATTAACCCCTACTAACCTGATCGATGATTTCCTAGCGCTCTAAGAATCGTCTCCGCAATAGTACGGAGTCGATTGTAGATGCGGCAAGTTGTCCCGAGTCGTGTCTCTCGAGGATGGATGTGATCGGCCTTCGATTTGTCAGTTGTTCTTATCGTCGGTTTTGATTAAACTAATCTGACCTAAGAAAGCGATAGTCATTGTTCGGTTTTTTATAACTAAGATTTAAATTGAAACACAAGATTTAAAAATATTAAAACATTTAAAGGAAATTAAAGTTTATATTAAAAACGATCAATYTAAACTAATTAACTTATTAAAACTTAATGATTTGAAATTAGGAAAATGGAGGGAAAATTAAAGTCAACTTATTTAAATAAGTCAACAAAAGTACTTAGCATTAATTAAGAGTTTAAAAAGGAAGATCTTAAAAAACTTTTACCAACTTAGAATTTGGTTATAACTAAATAACTTAAAAGCATAAGTTCATAAGCTAGAAAGCTATAAAATGAAATTGAAAGTTTGATAAGCAAAAGAAACACTAAACTATGATCCAAGACATAACACAATATTAAAAAGGAATAACATGAAAATAAAACTAGATTATAGAAAGATATTACCAAATGTATGATTCCACAAAAGCTTGAAGGAGAAAAGCTTGAAAGTTGAATGATTCTTCACAAAGGAAACTTAAAACAAAGCTTGAACATTAAACAACTAAGATCTAAGCTTGATTAATCTATAACTAATTACTAGGAATTATAGAAATTAAAATAAGTAAAAATATGAAAGGGAGATTGTTTTTCTGGTTTTTGAGAGCTTCCTTGGGGAAGAAAGCTGCAAGAGCAAGTTGGTATCCTTGAAATGACGTCTGATTACTTAATACTTCAAAAATCCTACTTTTCAGTCGATCGGCCGTGTCGGCAGTCGATCGACTGCATCGTCAAAAGCGGCCAAAAGCCCTGGAATTCAGTCGATCTTCGGAGGACCCAGTCGATCGACAGCAGTCGATCGGCCAAGTTGTCCAAAATTCCCTGGAATCCAGTCGATTTTGCCGGTTCAGTCGATCGACTACAAAGTCAGTCGATCAACTGAACATCCAGTCGGCCGACTGGATTCCAGCACCCGGCTCGATTTCTCGTTCTTTTCGCATCCGCCGGTTTATCGAACCTCGTCCGCTGCGCTTCCTCGCTTTGTCCGTCCATTCCCAAGTCGAGTATCAACGATCCCAAACGAGCGTGGACCCCGCTTGAACGTCCTACGACCAAGAAAAATGGAAAAGTGAAAAACTACGAAAATTACTAATAAAACGTACAAAAACTAAGAAAATCTAGAAATACGAAAAACGACCAACCCGACTCCTAAAGCAACAAAAATCAAGCGAAAAACACGCAACGTGAAACAAAAACGGTAATGAAAATATGTACAAAAAGATGCAAATCACAACCCATTAAAAGCGTGGGGTAGGAGTTCGTATTTTTATTGGTTATTTGAGTCTTGGAAATTTTTATTAGGAATTTATTATTTTTGTAATTAAGGACCACCATCCAAAAAAAAAAGAAGAGAAAAAGAATAATACCCCATAAAAATAAAAAAAATAATAAAGGGGGTATAAAAAAAAGAAAAAGAAAAGATAGGATGGTGGATAGTGTTGATTAATTGCCTACGCGCTTATTAAGGCTTGAATTTTATTGTTTATTTTATGAAGTCTTATGTTTAGAAGACAAGAGTTGTGTAAGAAGCATGCTATAAGCTTCAATAGTGGTTTGAGCTTTCAGTCGGTTTACGAGTTTTTGAGTTGAGTAATAG
>BMAC01000326.1:170346-193697 GCA_014905375.1 Phtheirospermum japonicum | reverse complement strand
GCCCAGCCGATGCGCACACCCGCCCAGCCGATGCGCACACCCAGGCAGCACCGATGCCGAGCACCAGCGCGCGTCAGTCGACGCTACGTCGATGCACCGTCGACGCGACGGCTCGGAATTTGGGTTTTAGGATTTCTTATGCGCCAAGTCATGCAAAATCTATAAAAACCCTTCATATTTTGGATTTTTGAGAGAACACACGACCCCCTAGGGTATTTTAGCTGATAATAAACATAATTCCACATCTCATAACGAGATTTAAAGATGGAGATCAAGGATCGAAGAACAACGCGTCCAAAACATCGAATTCGCGTTCGGGATTCAATCTTCGCCCAAGATCGACGTGCAAHTCCGRAATAGCTGGAGCTTYYYACTGCTTTTATTAGTTTCAATAAGTATTCTAAACTCTTAGTTAATTTAGTAGTTAATTTCTAGTTTAATTGTTAGTTTAATTCTTAGTTAATCTTTTAGTTAATTCTAGTTTAATTAGTTTAATCGTTTTATGCTTGGATATTGGATATTTGTTAATTTAGTTTATTTATGCGAGTTGATTTATGCTTAGTTATTCGTTAATTTTAGATTCTTATGATTCGTTGTTTAGTGGTAATTTCTTATGCTCATGCTTTTAGATTCGTTAATTAGGTTTGATTTATGGTTGCGTATTTTTGATAGTTTAAATTATCGCTCGTAGTTGATAATTTAGTTAGAATAATTAGTTTAATTAGTCTTAGTTTACTTATTGTTTTAGTTTATAATGATCAACTCAATCTCTTTTAAAACCCCAATTGTACATGTATTTTATTTTAGTTCATAAAATTGAGAAAAACATCTGAAAGACCGAACAGTTATTTTCTCGAGAGATACGACTCGAGTCAAACTTATCACCCTACAGTTACCTCGTACTCTTGCGAGCAAACTAACGTGCTTTTAAATTAATTTATTAAAAATGGGGTGCACAAAAGTTTGGATCAGTTCGAACCAAATTTTTGAATGCGTTCGGAAATAAAATTCGAACTTGCTTCATGCTATTCGGACTAGAATCTCGAACGCCAGGAGCATGTTCTTGACTGGTTTTTCGAACGCGTTCGAAAACCTAGTGCAAACATGTTTTGACATTTTTTTCCTTCTTCTTCGTAGAATGGTGACATGGTGGCGACGACGGCAAGGTGGTGGTGGTGGTGGATTATTGAAGAGGATGAAGTATATTTTTGGGGTGTATGATTTGAGGGATAGTTTAGACATTTTTATGAATTTATTTTTCAATAAGGTAGACAAATAAAATTTTTGGGTGCATATATTCTTACCCATTGAATTCACCGCTTCACCAAAAAAGAAGAAGAAGCAGCAATGCGGTGTACAAGTATATTTTTGTCTCTTCTAAACTAATAAATAATAGAAACTTCGGAGTCCTTCTTCAAGTCATTTGCAGTCAACACAATACTCGTCGCATCCCCAAAGATATCAATCTTGGTCAACTATAAAATAGATAGAGCTTTATGGAGAGCGAGGCTTTTAGCCACTTCAGCATCCACAATATCTTTAAATTTATTCAATGAGCCAAAAATAAGTTTGCCCATTCATCCAGCACAGCGATGCTAGTGCCAACACAGTTATGCTCCGTCCAAACCGCTCTATCCAAAGGGGTTTTGTTGGAGGCATGGCTCCCTAAAAAAAAAAGGCAACATACGTTCATTCAGGCTATGCGTGCGCAACATTTCGAATGTCGAGCACAAAAGTTTCCAATGGGATAATATACAGAGAGGGTCGATGTCGCTGCTATGGTTTTCAAACTTTTTCTTTTTCCTGCCAAGCCAAATTATATTGCAGTAGATCGCAATAATCTCCACAAAATTCTTGTCAAGTGAAAAAACCAAATCTTGCAACCAGGGGTAGAAAAGTGGTTGTTCAATTTGGTAGATGGTGTCCTTGAACCCTAAGAGTTGCCAAATCTTGGTCGAAAAATCACAACAAAGAAATAGGTGAGAGGCTGTGATTCCTCAAGCGGGGCAAATTGGCACATGTCTTCGTTGGTGAGTTTGTAGGGAATAAGATTAAATACAAAAGAAAATTGATTATTTATTTTTCTTGATTAATAAATTAAAACACAATAAACTCGATGGCTCTTTGACTAGAAATGTAGAAGTTTATAAACCACACTAGACTAGATACATTTTATTAAGAATTCAAAGAATTGATTCATAGAATTTGGGTTACTCCAACATTGGTTTTCGTAAACCAAATTTATTTTGTAATCCCAAAGTGTCAACGTTCTTTGAGAAAATAGGCCTTCCAAGTAGTTTTGTAAAAATATTGGTCAATTGCTCATTACTCCCGCAATACTCGAGATTAAAATCTCCTCCATTAACAAGTTCTCTTAAGAAATGAAATCTCAAGCGAATATGTTTTGTTCTTCCATGTAAATACAAATTCCTTGAAATATATATGGTTGAATTGCTATCACAAAGTACAAGATTTGGGTCATTTTTTGAACTTAAGATTTTCTAAAATTTCTCGTAGCCACAAAGTTTGACATCCAGCCAAATATGCTGCGATATATTCTGCTTTGTGGTAGTGAGAGTCACGATTGGCTGCTTCTTTGAAAACCAAGAGATTGCTCTGCTTCCCAAACTAAACACATAATCGAAAGTACTTTTAGAATCATCAATACTTCCATCAAGGTCACTTTTAGTTTAAACTAGCTTCATAAGCACACGAACATCATAAAAAATACCATAATCAATAGTACCTTTAACATAAAAAAGAATTCTTTTTACTGCCCCCCAGTGATTTGAAAAAAGGTTTCTCCATAAACCTACTAATCAAACTTATCGCAAACATGATGCCAGGACTTGTGGCGGTAAAGTACATCAAGTTACCAAAAAGACATTGAAATATGGTTGTATCTACAAGCTTCCACTACTGCAGAATGTGGATCTTACAACAGTTATTGTATGAAATTCACGGCAGTTTTGGAACCGCCGTAGAAAGTAGGTGCCATTGAAAGTGCCAATTTTTTACGGTGGTTCCTGAACCGCCTTAGAAAGCGCATTATTCACGGCGGTTCTACAACCGACGTTAAATCCAACTCATTAACATCGGTTGTACGGAACCGCTGTTATTTAATATAAATTAAAAAATAAAAGTTGCTGGTTAGAACAGCGAGTTCCGACATTAAGTCCAGGCGAGTTCCGGTGATGTCCAGCAGGTTCATTCAAAGGCAGCCTTGTGTCCAGGTGAACTCCATGTAGGTTCATGTAGATGAATATGAAGATCTTCGACCGGCGTACAATGGCAAGTTCCAGCGACGTCCAACAGGTTTGTCCAATGTTGACTTCAAGCGAACTCCGTCGTGGTAGCCCTTCGTGTAGATGAAGATGAAGATCTCTGGTTGGCGTACAATGGCAACTGGCATCCAAGATGAAGATGAAGATCTCCGGCTGGTGTCCAATGGCCCTTCGCGACCTCCGGCGATGTCCAATGATAGCTGGCGATCTCCGATCGGCAACGTCCAATGGCAGTTAGAGATGAAGATGAAGATGACGTCCAAGATGATGATGCATGAAGGGATAGATGAAGATGAAGGCATGAAGGTGGGTACACGGATCGATGATGTGGCGAATATAAATCGTCAGATGAGACACGGATCAACGATTGAAATAACTTGCTTGAGAAAGACGAGGACCGGTGACATGGCAGACTACTAATCTACAGCGGTTCTAAGCGAACCGCCGTGAAATATCATCTCATTCACGACGGTTCTAATGGAACCTACGTTAAATCCAGTGAACTAATTAACCTGTCACATGAGCTAATTAACATCGGTTCTTAAGGAAACGCCGTAAATACTTGTTCATTCATGGCAGTTCCTTAAGAACAGATGTTAACTAGTTCAAATTTTATGGCGGTTCTAAGACAACCGCCATAAAATTCAAGTAATTCACGATGGTTATCTTTGAACCAACATAAAATGTAGGATTCTATGGCGGTTTTAAGAGAACCGCTGTTAAATGATGGATTTAACATCGGTTTTCTGGAAAACCACGTAGAATCCACATTCTCCAGTAGTGTTCCTTTACCTTGTTTTCTTAGCTTTAAACCAGTAATGCATGGGGCTGCAATAGGATTTACATTCTCCATTTTGAGTTTTTTTTCCAAAATATCACGTGCATATTTCTTTTGTGAGATACAGACCTTTCACTTGTTTGTCAAATATTGATTCCCAGGAAATGATACAGTTTTCCCAAGTCAGTCATTCCAAATTCATCCATCAGTGATTTCTTGAAATCATTCAACATCTCTAAATCATCTCAAGTAAAGACATCAACATACAAAATCACCATCATGAAACAACCTTTGAATCTCTCTTATGTAAAGAGTGTGCTCGTATGGATATATTTCAAAATCGAATATCAAGAGATACTCATTAATACGTCCATACCAGGAACGGGATAATTGCTTCAACCCGCACAATACCTTCTTGAACTTGTAGACTTTGTTTTCTTCTCCTTATTTTATGAATCCTGGTGGTTGCTTGAGATATATTTCTTCTTGAATAAAACCATTCAAAAGATGATTTAACGTCCATTTGAAATAATGTCCATCCATTTTGAGTCAAAAGGGAGATAATCAATCGAATGGTATCAAGTTGAGAGATGAGAGCAAATACCTCATTTGAAATCTTACCTTCATTTTGTTTGTAACCGTATACTGATAATCTTGCCTTGTATTTTTTTACACAACCATTCAAATTGGTCTTCATTTTTAACATTCATGTCACACCCATTTGAGTTTTGTTTGGAGATAACAGTGAGTTCTATGAATCGAACTTTTTAAATACTTAATTTTTATTAAAATAAAAAGTTCATCCGCAAGATAGCTGAGCGATTATAAGTGGAAATTTTACTCGAGCCAAATCTCTCGGGGAAGACTAATCGAAGGTACTTTTTGCATTTGATTTGACGAACGAAGAAATAATGAAAAAGCTAATCTAAACACTCGGTCAATTCTCAGTTTGAAAGTTGTAATAACTAAGATGGCAACTTAAACGATGAGCAGTGAAATCAAAAACTTTGAAAAGATTGAGAAAATAGGGGTCAAGGGCTCTAGAATCATCTCCACGACCCATTGGCATTTCATCGAACACTTAGTCTACGAGTTGGGGTTTTCAATCCCAACTTGTAGATCAAACACTCAATAATCCCAATTGATGGTTCTAAGCAATTCTAGGCACTAGACCCGTGAATTTTAACTAAAAATCATGAAGCAATCCAACAATACAAACTCAACGCAAGCATGAACAAGTTTCAACAAAAAGCTTGGAAAAACGCAGCAATGGAGAAATAAGCTTTAAGAGCAATAATTATTCTAATAAGAATTCCTAAAAACCATATAATCTAAAAGTATGAGACACGAAAGGAACACAACTACGAATACAAGTCAAGAGCATTACGAATGCAATAAAAGTTCATAATCTAAGCAATAGAGAAATTAAACTAGTAAAGCAAAGGAAATATAAAACTTACTAATTAGCGGAAGAGAATGAAAATTACGTCCAACAAAACAAGAAACGATTAACGATCTAAAATCTACTAAAACTCAAACGCTAGAACCTTATTACATTGTCGCTCCAAAAACAAAATTATGCATCCTCACAAAGGGTAATATATATGTGTATGCTCAAAAACACTCAAGTATTCTTTTTTAATGGAGACGTGTATACGCTTAAATCATTAAAATACATGCACAATAAACAAACACTGAAAATCAAAAACTTCTCCATCGCATAATAAGTGTGTAACTAACAAAGAATCGGAAAAGGTCTTTAACGGGTTGTAATGTAGGCTCTTTGGACGGGTATGGAATATATAAGTCGTGTAGCTAACTCACGATCTAATGTGATCAATAACTCACCAAACTATTCTAATCATGAAGCAATGTGCTTCACCTCAATCAAATGAAACCTCACGTAACTCTCATAATGTATCCTTTATACTTAGGCTATTTCTCAACTCGAAACCTAAAACCGACTTCTGAACAAACAACTTAAATAATTTAGAAGGTTATGATACGCTTCTTCTTTCAAACTTGACTTTTGCCTCTTAAACATTAGGCGTCATAAGAAAATTAACAGTACTAAACACAAGCATTTATAAGAATAGGCAACAACTCAACAAGATACACCATCCTCTTTATTCATCAATTTTTTATTTTTTTGATTTTTGATTTTTTACTTTTTTTTGGAGGATGATGATCCTTAATGATTCAAGCTTTTGTGTTTGCCTACTTATAAGTATTTGTCAGAAATCTAATAGCTTGCCCGCAAGAGAACGGGATCACGTGTAGGTTGGCAAAATTAACTCGAGTTGTCTCTCAAGGAACATGCAATCGGAATCTCGAATAGTTTGTTCAAGCACAAGTACACGAAAACTTATACAAATTGGGGGGTTTGGTTTGTTTTGATTATCTAAGAGTTTAAAGCACTTTAACATTAGTTAAAACTAGGTAACTCCAACTATGCAGTTTTCTAAGAACATATAAATTCAAACCAATAAATTAATCCAAGCATAAATGATAAACAATTATCTAAACATGACGATATTAAGCCAATAAAACTGAACTAAATGAAAGATTACGAATTCAATTATCAAAAGTAACTAAGGTTCGGAACATCAAATAATGCAAGAATAATTATTGAAAAACTACTACTTATTCACATAAATTAATCTAAGAAAGTAATTAAAGAGTTTAGAGTACTTATTGAAACTAAGAAATTATAGTAAATTCTCCAGCTAATCCAGAGAGATTGCATAGATCTTAGCCGAAAATCGAATCACGAACTAACGGGGTGGAGCTTGGAACTTGTGACTCTTGAATCTTCGATCTTCTATGATGATATGGGATGTGAAGGTGTAATGTTTTCGAGCTAAAGGATCGTAAGTAGGGTTGTAGTGGTATCTCGTGTCCTTTGGGATGAACTAGAGAGGGGTTTATATAGTTTTCCCTTGTCTTGGAGCACAAGTTAGGGTAAAAACGCATTTTCCGTGCAGCAACGGTTATACTTAGCGGTATGAGTTACTGTTAACTCTACCGTTAAATTTGCAGCCAGTTCCCAACGGTGACCTTAGCGGTAAAGATTAATCGTTAAGTTCGCAACTAACCTCTCTGTCACTTCGTAACGGTGTGACTAGCGGTATGAAGATACCGCTAAAGTCACCGTTAACTCTCACTTTCGCTACTTCTTCGCCAGAAAGCTCGATTCTCTTCTTCTATTACTTAATGTCATTCCTTAAGCGCTGAACTCTTCCGGCTACTTAGCTATAAGATGAAAGACAGAGAATAATCACCTTTTTGCATAAATTTAGATCACAATACGGTAAAATAAGTTGGCAGTACAAATATACGAAATTAAGCTTAAACTACCCAACTTATACCAAAAATAATAAGAAAAACTAACTAAAATACTAATAAAAACAAGGACAAATATGTACTAATCAACTACCCCACGCTTAATTGGTTTGTTCCTCCTCGAACGGACGATAATCTCAAAGAGTAACAAGAATGAAAATAAGCTCAAGCAAAGAGTCGTGGCGTGCTACATAGATAATTTTGAAAATATAGATAATTGTAACGCAACTTCAAACACTCCAACCTTATTACATTGTCGTTTCAAAAACAAAATCATGCATCCTCTCAAAAAGGTAATATATAGGGTTGTTCGCTCAAAAACACTTGAGCATTGCTGCATAGGACGTGTATACGCTCAAATCATACAAATACATGCACATTAAATAAGAACCAAAAATTAATCTCTTTTCAATCGCAAATTAAGTGTGTTATCAACAAAGAATCGAAAAAGGTCTTTTCGGGTTGTAATGTAAGGCTCTTTGGACGGGTATGGAATATATAAGTCGTGTGGCTAACTCACGATCTAACGTGATCAATAACTCACTCAACTAGTCTAATCACGAAGCAATACCTCACTAAACACTCATAACGTAGCCTTTAAACATAGGCTATTTCTCAACTCGTTACTCTAAACCGACTTGAAGCTCAAACCACTTAATCACAATTGAAGCTTATTACACGCTTATTTTTCTACACAACTCTTTTGCCCTCTAATCATTAGGCTTCATAAATAAACAATTAAACTCAAGCCTTAATAAAGCGCATAGGCAATTAATCAACACTATCCACCATCCTATTTTTTTTTTTTTATTCCCCCTTTTATTCTTTTTAATGGGGTCATCATTTTTTTTTCGGATGGTGTTCTTTTATTACAAAAATTCATAAAATCATAAATTCCTAATAAAAATTCCAAAACTCTAATAACCTATAAAAATAGCGAACTCCTACCCCACGCTTTAATGGGTTGTAGGGGTCGACTCAGAAACACACATGGCTATAGGCATGGACTATTTGGCTATGATTGGCTCATTCGAAGTTTATAGTGGCTAAATATATGGATATGGCTGGAATAGGGTTTTTTCTGTGCCTTAACGTCAATTTCAAAATCAACTACACATAGCGGTTTCAAAGAGATATCGAGACTGAAACTTATTCAAGCACATGAAAAGATGATAATCACTCAGGCTTACTCACAGGCTTTTTTGCATGAAAAAGTTTTGAATTGACGTTGCTTTTAAGGTTTTGCAAAATTATTTGCGTCCAAACACCGTTTTACAATATATAAAAAAAATTGAAAAATTATGCACTTATACACGCTCAAAGACAGGAACATCAAATCAAACATAGTTAACTTYGACAGGCAAGCCAAACAAACAAAATTTAGCACAGGAATAGTAATCAATCACGAGAATTACTAATTAATACAGGCCATAAAAAGTCGAATTATAATTGCACTTAATATGAAATACAATATACTCAACCCTCCCCCTCCTTAAAAATTCGGCAATCTCCGAATTACCACAAGCAGATATAAAACGAGAGAGGGAAAAGGAAACTTCCCTGAAAAGTCGAGTCTGTCCAATTGAAGTCGTGCAATCGGCCGTCGTCAAAAAGTCTTGTGATTGAAATTTGTCCTTAAACCAAAAACTTCAGAAATACCAAAAATAACAAATAAACGTACAATAACAAATAAAAGTAAATAATAAAAATAGTGTTCATTAGCAATTATAAGACATAGAAAGTCACTGCCACGGCTCATCAGTAGGCGGCGGAGCAGGAGGTCACTGTCCCATGAAACGAGCAAAGTCGGTCGTCATCGTGTTCATCATCTCCCTATTGGCCTCACCCACCTCTCTACTTCGGTGAGCCTCTTCGTGTCCTAATTGGGCCTCCCTATACGTACGTCGAGCCTCCATAACCATCATCCTCACATTCTCGTTTGCTTCCCGGGCCTCTTCGAAGGCAAGTCGTGCGTCCGCCTTAGCTTCCTAGGCTCAATGCCGGAGAGTCGATCATAAACGTTAGTCTTGAATTGTCTATAATCCGTCAAGTAGGCGTCGAACTCGAGCCGACCCCACTGTGATGACTCCCCAATCGGACCCATCGTGGGCCCATCTTGCTGCCCAGCATCTTCCTCGTCCATCGCTTGCTCCTAGTCGCGATCTTCATCTTCCTCGTCTTCTTCACTCTCCTCAGCATACTCCCACAACTGCGTTACCGGCCGCCTCTCGCCCCTCGGTCTCCCGGGCACTCGAACCATACGCCACTGAAGCGGTAGTGCCTGATAGGGGTGGGGGTGTCAAAGTCCCTCGGCGAATATCCGCAAACCTCGGCTAGGCCAGTAATGAACGTCCCGTGTGACAGAGAAACCAATCGCTCCCTACTGATCTTCATCACGTGCTTGAGGTACTTAATGATCAGGGGACAAATTTGAACGAGCTTCCCTTTCTTCATACAATAAAGGGCGTATAGCTCATCCCTATTTATCAAAGTCGTCTCCTCCTTACCAATCACACACTAGGCTAAGAACCGATACGCGGCGTACAACGCGTTTCTTTCACCATCGCGAGGGGGAATTGAATCCTCCCCTCATTGTCTGGATACGAGATTTCTGCCCAGAACTCCCGCTCGTTATAGTTATAATCCCGCTCGCGGAACGTCATGCGGCCTTCAAAGCCAAAAATGGCCTGGATCATCTCAGGAGTAATGTGGTACTCCTCCTCCCCGAATCGACCTATCAGCGTGTTGTCGGCCATGATCTCGAAAGAGGTGTAAAACTCGAGCATCATTAGCTCATAAGCCGGGACGTGTACCCGAGCCATTTGGATACAGTTGAGGTTGTTGATGTACCCGATAAACCTCTCAGCAAAAGCGTCGCCTTGGCTTACTTCATCCAGTAGTCAACGTCGATGACCACCGGATTCACGATTTGTCAATCGACCAAGAAATGATAGAGATCGACCTCATCGTTGTAAACCTTGAACGGCGATCAAATCCTACATTGCACATTCTTCCTTGCATTGGTCGAGGAAGAGGCCATAGCGTCTGGTCGGAATGCGACCCTGAAAATCCGTCAAAAATTCTGGACCGGTAGGAGACTTAGCAGAAAAACCTAACGGTAAGCCCTACCGTTACTGCAATCATTACTACTTAGCGGTAAGCTAGCGGTCATTGTAACCGTTACTGATACCGCTAGCTTTTCGTTGAACAGGTTGTGTGCAGAAAATTTCACCGGCGTTTTCTCAAATAATTCGAACACCAACAATCTAAACTAAACCACCTGCAATCCCAACCAAGCAGTTCAAAAAAAGGTGAAGTTAAGCCACGCTTACCCCCGAAATCGCAAAATATCCCAAATTCGCACTCTGAAATCGCAGGTCCCCCGCCGTGTTGTTCCCCGAGTCAGTTTCTTCGATCAGATTTGCTTGGAATTGCTCGATTTTGCTCTGGTAGCGGTAATGCTACGGTATGGGTAGCGGCGTTCTCCTGTTCTAGCGGTTTGAAAAAAAGTGACGAATAACCGTAGAAGATTCTGTTTTATACTTACTCTGGGCAGGGCTTTTGATAAGTTAGCGGTAGGCGTAACGGTAAGTGTAACCGCTAGCTTTCCTGCTGGTTGGTAACGGTGAAACCAACGATTATAAAAATCGCTAAGTGACCATTAACCTTGGGTAAACTGCACAATCTCACAAGAAAAATCAAAAACATCGAAGTATAACAGAATAAATAAAGATAAAGGACGCGCGAAAAATAAAAAATTCTATTAATGCTGATTCGAAACACTTAGAAAACGAAATTAAATTAAAAATTGCGATAAAATAAACTGGATAGAATAGAAGGACAATCCTACGACTCGATAATAAAACATAATTAATTAGATAGTGGCAACGTCCTACGAATCTAAGGTGATCCATAGCGCGAGTTCTCTAGTGCGGTAACCCTTTTGTTAGCATCCTCCAGACGCTGCTTCCAATATCCTATGTTCCATTCGTGCACTGCGTTGCCCTCTTTTATATCTTTGATTTGGGCTTCCAGCTCTTCAGTTCAACGTATGAGCACAAATTTCTCCTCTCGGATGTCATAATTCTCTCATAGGAGGGCCATCCAATCTATCACTGCCTCATCTAATTCAGCCTTTTTCTCTTCGAGGAGCTTGTCCCTAATGGCGATCTCGTTTGCCAACTCAGCTTCACTCCACAAAAACCCAATATTTTGATTGGATTCTTGAAAATATGAGTCCTAGACTTTCCAAATTTTAATTAAGGTAGGAGATATTGAGCTTACCTATTCAATTAAGAACTCTCCAAAGGTAAAAGATCTAGACTCTAAACTCAGCCAAAATTCGTGTAAAAGATTACCATAAACTTACTTACCTATTGGGAATAGAATACTCAAAAATTGCAGTCCAAAACTTTTTAAACTCTGCGAAGTCGGTTCCGATAACGGTCACTTTAGCGGTATGAGTGACCGCTAGCTATACCGTTGACCTTGAAACCACTTCCCAACGGTGACTTTAGCGGTGTTGGTTACCGCTAGTTGTACCGCTGACCTTGTAGCCTCTTCGTAACGGTCACTTTAGCGGTATTGGTTACCGCTAGTCATACCGTTAGACTCCCAGATCAGGCGAATTCCTTAATTCATTCTGCACATCAACAACGCGTAAACGTCCCACAGCGAAAACAAACTGAAGAAAAACATAAAATCAAAACGAAAAATGATACAAGTGCTTGGGTTGCCTCCCAAGAAGCGCATCTTTAAACGTCGCTTGCTCGACGCGAGTTTGTGTGACTAATTTGTACGCGGAGTCGGGTCCACTAACTCCAACATCTCATGATCTTGACTTGTTGCATCTCCGTCACGATATAGCTTTATTCGGTGTCCGTTAACTTGAAACGTTACACCTTTTTTTTCGTCGTAAAGAGTAACCGCTCCAAATTCGTTGATTTCTTTGATCACAAACGGGCCACTCCATCTTGACTTAAGCTTTCCTGGAAACAATTTCAATCTAGAATTATAGACCAGAGCAAACTTACCTACCTCCAATTGCTTGTTAACTAGTCTTCGATCGTGGCGTATCTTTGTCAACTTCTTTTGCCTCCACGCAATGTCATAGGACTCGTTTTGAATCTCTTCAAGCTCAATCAGCTCCAATTTCCTATATTCACCCGCCTCATCGTAATTCATGTTCAACTTGCAAATAGCCCAATTTGCTCGGTGCTCTATTTTAACTGGTAGATGGCACGCCTTCCCATAGACTAGTCAAAAAGGACTCATACCAAGCACTGTCTTATAGGCCATTCGATAGGCCCACAGTGCATCAATGAGTTTAACTACCCAATCCTTCCGACTTGGTTCAATTATTTTCTCGAGGATAGCCTTCAGCTGACGATTGCTCGTTTTGAATTGTCCAGAAGTTTGAGGGTGGTATGGTGTAGCCACCTTGTGCCGGACCCCATATTTCGCCATCAACCTTGTAAAGTCGCGATTGCAAAAATGACTTTGTCCATCACTTATGATTGATTTCGGCACTCCGAATCTACTAAAAATATTTTCTTGGAGAAATTTAAGGACGACCTCCACGTTGGCTCTCCGAGTGGGGATTGCTTCCACCCATTTTGATATGTAGTCAACTCCCACTAGAATATACTCAAAATCTCCACTTTTAGGAAAAGGTCCCATGAAATCTATTCCCCATACGTCGAGAATTTTTACCACTTGATTAGGTACTTGCGGCATTTCATCTAGCTTTCCTATGTTATCGGTTCGTTGGCAATTGTTGCACGTTTTGCAATATTCGAATGCATCGGCGAATAAACTTGGCCAATAGAATCCAGCTTGTAACACCTTAAATACCGTCTTTTGAGCTCCAAAATACCCTCCATGGTCATGACAAAATTGCAAAATTCTCCTCATTTCATCATTTAGAATGCATCTTCTGTTGAGCCCATCTTTACAGCGTTTGAACACATAGGGCTCCTCCCAAAAGTACTCCCTGCATTTAATTAGAAATCTCTTCCTTTCTTGGTAGGATAAATGGTTAGGGATAATTTTTCAAGCAAGAAAAATTACAATATCAGCATACCAAGGAGTAATTAATTGTGTAACATTAAACGCGTTCTCATAAGGAGACAAATCATTAATCATGAATTTTTCACCTTCATTTTCCTCAATATCATCCGAGATAAGTGATCAGCTACAACGTTTTCACATCCTCGTCTATCTTTTATTTCTACGTCAAGTTCTTGCATCAAGAGAATCCACCTAATAAGGTGTGGTTTACTTTGAGGTTTAGAAAATAAATGACGCAGTGCAGCATGATCAGTATGTACGATTACTTTTGATCCAACTATATAGGATCTAAACTTGTCAAGTGAAAATACAACTGCCAATAATTCTTTTTCAGTCGTGGTGTAATTACGTTGGGCATCATTTATCATATAACTAGAATAATAAATGACCCTAAGCAATTTATCCACACCTTGCCCTAAAACGGACCCCACCGCTTCATTAGAAGCATCACACATTATTTCAAAAGGTAAATTCCAATCAGGGGCAACAACTACAGGAGCAGAAGTTAGACTCTCTTTAAGTTCGATAAACGCACTCATACATTCTTCATTAAAAACAAAAGGAGTATCTAAAGTCAACAGTTTGCAAAGTGGACGACTTATTTTTGAAAAATCTTTAACAAAACGTCTATAAAAACCTGCATGACCAAGAAAACTCTTAATTCCCTTAACATCTCGAGGAGGGGGGAGGGGGTTTCGATTACATCAATTTTAGCTTTATCAACCTCTAACCCCTTTTTAGAAACTACATGACCTAGAACAGTACCACTTTTTACCATAAAATGGGATTTCTCCCAACTCAATGTAAGATTCTTCTCGATTCAACGTTCTAAAACCTTAGATAAATTAGATAAAAAAATTTCGAAAGATGACCCAAAAATTGAAAAATCATCCATGAATACCTCAAGAAAATCATCAATAAAATCACTAAAATTTGAGAGCATGCACCTTTGAAAAGTCGCTGGTGCGTTGCGCAAACCGAAGGGCATCCTTCGAAAGGCAAATGTGCCAAAAGGGCATGTGAACGTTGTCTTGATTTGATCTTCCAGAGCGATGGCTACTTGGTAATAGCACGAAAGGCCATCCAAAAAGCAATAGAATTCGTGTCCAGCAAGCTTGCCGAGAAGTTGGTCTATGAACGACAGAGAAAAGTGATCCTTGCGAGTGGCTGTATTTAACTTCCTATAATCGATACACATATGCCATCCAGTAGTCATTCGGGTTGGAACTATCTCGCCTTTGTCATTTTCGGTTATGGTGATGCCTCTTTTCTTTGGAACCACATGGATTGGGCTCACCCATTTACTATCAGAAATAGCGAAAATAATTCCTTCGTCTTTAAGTTTAAAATTTTCCTTTTTGACCACCTCATAAAGCGTTGGTGTTAGTCTTCGTTGACTGTCCCTAACAGGCTTGGCGTCTGGTTCTATCTCGATTTGGTGCATGCAAGTAACAGGGCTTATCCCTTTAATGTCGCTGATGCTCCATCCTATTGCTTCCTTGTGGTTACTCTCTTTTTCTTCGTGTTCCGCCAATGCTGAAAATATGATGACGGGTTTTATTTCGTTAGGCTCGAGAAAAACATACTTCAAATGATTTGGCAGTGGTTTCAACTCCACTTTCGGACCAAGTTCAGGTGCATTAGCTATTTCGCACAATTCCTCATCGAAATCTTCAACTTCTTCATAATCTTCAGTGACTTCGTTCAAGTCTATTTCCAACATCTCTGCCACCCTGTTAAAAAATTCTGTGTCGTCCTCGACACTTAACTCATCTAGCACAGTGATCCCCTTGAGCTCGTGAATACAAGATGCAATAGGATCAATAAACAAAAATCTTCGTGCATGTATGGATAAGGAGCATTGTGGATTTCTTTTAGCGAAAATGTGACTGTCTCACCCAAAACGGATAGGGTCATTCTCCCCTTGTGCACGTCAATCAGCGTATGAGAAGTGGACATGAATGGTCGGCCGAGCAAAATAGTATGCTCAGTGCCTTCTTTAGGAACTTCGCCGACATCAAGTATGACAAAATCGACTGGAATTACAAGTTCGCCGACTTGAACTAATACATCTTCAACTATGCCAAGTTGTTGTCTTAATGATCGATCTTCCAATTGTAGTTGCATCGTAGTGGGTATCATTGTTCCGAGGTCAAACTCTTTATATAGTGAGTACGGCATCAAATTTATTCCTGCACCAAGGTCGAGCATCCCACGTGCCATTTGCCCATTTCCTAAGGCAATATTTATGGAAAAACTCCCAAGGTCTTTCTCCTTTTTGGGTAGCGGACCCTTGCAAATGGCACTCACCTCCTTGGTTAATTCTACTCATTGAGTTGTCTCCAATCGCCGTTCCCTTGCGACTAACTCCTTAAAAAATTTGACGTATGCGGGCATTGTTTTGATTACATCCAAAAGAGGAAGATTAATATTGACGTTCTTCAATAGATTGTAAAACTCCATGAACTTTTTGTTTTCTTTGGCTGGGCATAGACGACTCGGAAAGGGAACCTTGTCTCGAATAGTAGGTGTTAACTGCTTCGGTTGCTGATTTGGAGACTTGGTAGAATCGTCGATTATGGTGGATGGATTTGGAAGCTTCCCTTTTAAGGAACCCGGAATATAAAGGTTTGGTGACTTATGCATTTGGTCCACCGATTTAGGGTCGTCATTTTTCGGCGAATCCGCAGTTGGAATTTCCGTGCCCTCCTCTTCCTTTTTCTCGATTTCATTATCTACCTTCTTTCCACTTCATAAGATATGGACAGCTGAAGCTTGTTCTGGTTGGCTCAGCAGTTTTCCTTTCTCGTTTTCCGCCTTCACCATAAAAGTTGCCATTTGGCCCATCATTATTTCTAAATTCTTCACACTCTTGGAGAGGTCGCTCAAAACTTCTCCCTACTTATTAACTTGCGTAATTAGATTAGCGAGCCCGTCTCTATTTCTGATTGTTTCGGTGGCTTGGTTTTGCTGCCAAATTAACAATTGATCGTTTGGCTGTATTGGAGTGGATGTCGGTCTGGTTGTTGGAGATTTGTTTGGTGGTGGTGGTGAATCAGTTTGTGTGGGGGCATAGTGTGGGTTTCCAGGGGCCCATTTTAAGTAAGGAGAATTACGTTGCGCGTTAAATTTAGTTGGAGGTCTGTGATCATAAGTTGGAAGGTCTTGATGGCGCATCTGATCCTTAATGTCATATGCCTCGGCTTCACATTTGTCGTAACACACCATTTTGCATGTATCCACCAAATGCCCTTGGTCTCCACAGCGGTTGCATGTCTCAATGGTCTCGTTGCTTGGAACCTCAGTCGCCTCGTTAACTCTTATCTTCCGCGGTCAAGAACTTGTTTGCCTGGACTTCTTGGTCATCTTCTCAAACAACTTCTTGGCTTCCGTGGCGGTTAAATATCCAAAATCTCCCCCAGCAGCTACTTCTACGTTATTTTTGTAAGAGTCCAAAAGCCCTTCGTAGAAAAGTTGATTTGACATTCCTGGAGAGTTGTGATGATGTGGGAAAGCTTGCAATAATGATTTGAAATGTTCCCATGCTTCGTGAAGCAACTCCCCATCTTGCTGGACAAAGTTGGCTATTTGTCTCCTAATGTGGTCCGTCGTTTGAGCTGAGTAATACTGATTTATGAATTTATCGCTAACCATGGGCCAATCAATCAGAGATCTCGGTTCTAACGAAAGTAGCCAAGATTTGGCTTTATCCTTCATGCAGCTTGGAAAGAACACCATTTGAAGGTCTTCGTGATGAAGTCCCAGAGATGGCATCCTACTGACTTCGGCATAAAATTCTTTGAGGAAAGTTAACGGGTCTTCGTTGGCGAGTCTATGAAATGTCGGGAAGTTGTTGATTATATGAGGTTTCAACTCAAAGTCTCTTGCAGTTCTACCCAGCACAATAGCTGAACTATAGGGGCCTACTTGAGGAGTTGTGAACTCTCGTTGTCTTAGTTTGCGCACCCCTCTTTGGTGACTCTCTTGATTGCTAGGCCTCGCGTAGTTTCTATCATACTCGTTCCTCTCATTGTATTGGTTATTAGCGAGCCAGTCGTCAATCTGCTCGTCTCCATGGTAAGATCTCTCAGGATAGTTATCTTGGTTATGGTGGTGGCGGTTTCTATTCCCTCCTCCTCGCTCTTCATTCTGATCCATCATATTTCGTTGAATATTCTCCCAGTACTCTCGAGGTTGTGCCGGTCCGTTGGGGTGAATTGGTTCACTTCTGTATTCGTCTCTTTGTCGTATAGGTAGGTTCCTTCGTGGTTGATTGTTATCGTTGTTGTGAGCAGGATTTTCCAATCTTAACATCGTATTAGGAACCGGATCACAAACAAAATCGGTGGTGGCAAACGATTCGCTTTCGGATATATGAGGAGGTCTTACTTGATTGGAACGATGAATATTATCGAGGAATGATGCAAGTTCTAGACTAAGTTATCTTCGACCTTGCATACACTCAACAGCAAATTAAATGCATCGACTAGAGAAAATAATTATACAAATAGACGGCTGAAAAGAAAATAAAACGAACAAACATATTTTCGGAACCTTTGCTATGTTCCCCGGCAACGGTGCCAATTTTCGATTCAAGCTTTTGTGTGTGCCTACATATAAATATTTGTCAGGAATTTAATAGCTTTCCCGCAAGAGAACGGGATCGCGTGTAGGTTGGCAAAATTAACTCGAGTCGTCTCTCAAGGAACATGCAATCGGAATCTCGAATAGTTTGATCAAGCACAGGTACACGAAAACTTATACAAATTGGGGGGTTTGGTTTGTTTGATTATCTAAGAAATTAAAGCACTTTAACATTAGTTAAAACTAGGTAACTCTAAATAAGCAATTTTCTAAGAACATATAAATTCAAACCAAGAAATTAATCCAAGCATAAATGATAAACAATTATCTAAACATGATGATATTAAGCCAATAAAACTGAACTAAATGAAAGATTACGAATTCAATTATCAAAAGTAACTAAGGTTCGGAACATCAAATAATTCAAGAATAATTATTGAAAAACTACTACTTATTCGCATAAATTAGTCTAAGAAAGCAATTAAAGAGTTTAGAGTACTTATTGAAACTAAGAAATTGCAGTAAATTCTCCAGCTAATCCGGAGAGATTGCGTATATCATGGCCGAAAATTGAATCACGAACTAATGGGGTGGAGCTTGGAACTTGTGACTCTTGAATCTTCGATCTTGATCTTCTATGATGATATGGGATGTGAAGGTGTGTTGTTTTCGAGCCAAAGGACCGTAAGTAGGGTTGTAGTGGTATCTCTTGTCCTTTGGGACAGATTAGAGAGGGGTTTATATAGTTTTCCCTTGTCTTAGAGCACAAGTTAGGGTAAAAATGCGTTTTCTGGGCTAGTAACGGTTATTCTTAGCGGTATGAGTTACCGCTAACTGTACCGTTAACCTTGCAGCCACTTCCCAACGGTGACCTTAGCGGTAAGGATTAACCGTTAAGTTTGCCGCTGACCTCTCTGTCACTTCGTAACGGTGTGACTAGCGGTATGAAGATACTGTTAAAGTCACTAACTCTCACTTTTGCTACTTCTTCGCTGGAAAGCTCGATTCTCTTCTTCTATTACTTAACGTCATTCCTTAAGCGCTGAACTCTTCCGGCTACTTAGCTATAAGATGAAAAACAGAGAATAATCACCTATTTGCATCAATTTAGATCACAATATGGTAAAATAAGTTGGCAGTACAAATATACAAAATTAAGCTTAAACTACCTAGCTTATACCAAAACAATAAGAAAAACTAATTAAAATACTAATAAAAACAAGGACAAATATGTGCTAATCACTTAACACTTATTTCATCCATTTCATAAATCCCTTATCATAATTCCAAAACACAAATAACCAACAAAAATAACTAACTCTTACCTCATGCTATTAATGACGTAGAAGTTAACTCGTAAACACTTATGGTTATAGCAAATGGATATTTGGATATGAGGGACCCATTTAGAATTTATAGTGACTAATATATCTGGATATGGCCGGAATAAGGGTAATTTCTGTGCCAAATCGTCATATTCAAAGCTAACTACATGCTGCGATTTAAAAGAGATCTCAAAACAGAACCTACTCAAGTACATGCAAAGATGATAAACACTCGGGCTACTCACAGGATTTTGCATGAAGAGATTTTGAATTGACGCTGCTTTTAAGGTTTTGCAAAATCATTTGCGTCCAAGTACCATTTAAAATATATATATATATATATATATATATATATATATATATATATATATATATATATATATAATACTTTTGAAAAATTTTATGCACTTATACACGCTCAAAGGCAAGAACCTCAAATCATATATAGTCAAATTTGACAGGATAAACCAGACAAACACAAATAAGCGCAGGAATGGCAATCAATCATGTTCAAATATTAGTTATTACCAAACCACGAATTCAAGTTGCGCAATTATAAGATACAAGTCATTACTTAACTACCCTCCCCCTCCCTAATAATCTGGCAATCTCTGAATTGCCATAAGTATATATAAAATCAAATCAAAAGAGGAAATGAGTAAGAAAAATGTCCCTGAAGACTAAATAGTCGAGCTACTCTAAATAGAACTTTTCAATCATCCACCGTCTCAAATCGCGTGATTTAGATTGTCCTGATTAACAAACTACGAAAACAAACAAGCAAACAAAACAAAGAACAAACTAACTAATAATTCTTTTCTTTTATTATTATTATTGTTATTTTGGTTTTCAATAATTAAAATAAACAACCCCAAAGTCAACATAACAAAAGAAATAAAATAACTTAACTAGAATGAGCTACACTAAACATCAAAAGAATTCGCGAAAATAGGGCTCAAGGGAGATTTAGGTCCATAAAGTAAATTGTTAAGCCTCTCGACCTCTAGAGTAAGCTCATCAATTCTCTTATCCTTTTCCGCAAAAATATCCCTCCATCTTGTCAATATTAAAAATATGCACCGCTTCATTAATCATAAGCTCATGTTATCAGATGTTAAATCCCAAATCATCATTCTAGCCTCAGATAATTGACTATGAAGCGCATCCAATGCTTCTTCATGTTCTTCTCTTCTCACCATTCCATGCTCCATCTTAGTCGACAAGGCTTATGGCAGAACTTAGTGGTTGGAAAACGATCAAAGAGTGGCAAGGGCTTGAATATTTTATGAAGAATAACGTAGTCATGGAGGGTTTATATAAGATTTAAGGGATGGAGAAAAGGAGTCCTAAATAAGGTAGGATTCTTCAAAACATACCTAATCAAAACATAACTCTTAAAAGAAAATAGGTCAAGACTCCTTAATTAAGCCACAATCAAGACTTACCTTAGAAAAACTTACCTTACCAAGGTGGGTGTCTAAAAATCGCATCCAAGATCATGTCTTCAAAATCTGCGGGTTTGTTAGTATTCTGGACAGGTTGGGTCGAAGGTCCATCGATCGACGAGGAGTGTCGATGGAGACGGAGGTGTTGTTGACCGTATGCGTCGATTGACGGGGCATCAACGGGGACAGAGAATTCGTCAATCGGTCATCGAAGGTTTGGTCGATCAATGCCGGCAGCACAGTGGCATCGACGTCGCGTCGACACTGGTCGTCGATCGACGACTTCTTCCTTGCACCTCGTTTTTGCTTGATTGATCAACGTTCTTCAGCGATAATTCCACCAACTATTCTAAAAATAAAGAAAAACAATAACCAATAAAATTTAGAGAGGAAACTATACAGAAATTGAAAAAGGATACGAAAAGCTTGGGTTACCTCCCAAGAAGCGCTTGTTTAACGTGCAAAGCTTGACGACATATACGAGCGATGCTATCTAAGATCCGAAAATAAGTGATGATCATGCCACGCCTTAGTGTTCTCCAAGAGAAAGAACAGGTAATTAGAATCATCAAGGAGGGTACAAAAAGCAAATCGTAGAATAAGAGAAATGAAGACTTCAACTCGCTTAGGAGGTTAGAAATGCGAGTAATCAATCACCACGAAGATATCAAAAGTCAATCGGAGCATGGGGCGATCCTCGATCATTGGAATAACTAGGAAATCTATCGAATAAATGAAACGTCTATCAACCAATCCACGCTCTTTTGTTTCCTCAATCACCACCTCAACGCCTTCAAAAACAAAAGTAATATCCGGGCATAGGAGAGGGCGATCGGGCTCCTTCTCGAGTATCTCTTACACTTCCTCAAAGGTAAGTTCCAATACTGCATCGAGCAGAACGAAGTGAGGCTCAATAATCTCACCCTCCTCCAAAACCGGCAGCACAACTTCACCATCCTCATAGAGAGCAAGTAAACTCGAATATCTAATATCCTCTGGGCCCTCCAATGGCAACACCCCAATATTCCTGTCCAAAACCTCATCAAATTGCACAAGGGGGGTGATGCATTCAACCAAATCCACAATATCAACCTTGATTTTTAATTTTTTGTACGCATTTTTGTTACCTTTTTGTGTCTCATTCACGTGTGTTTTGCTTGCTTTTATGGGTATTAAGAGTCGCTTTGGCCTATTTTGTTAGTTTTAGGTTTTTATAGTCTTTGTGCGGTTTTTAGTCGTTTTTCGTACTTTTTTTTACCCTTTTTTGTATTTTTGGCCGTAGGATGACCAAGCAGTCCCCGTGCACGCTCGGAGCATCCCATTCGACTCAGATTGAAACGGGCAAAGTAAGAAAACACAGCGTGAACGAGGAGCGACAAACCAGCGGACGTTTAGAGCGAAACGAGAAAATTGAGTCGGAGCAGCCGAGCCAGTTGATCGACTGGCTTGCAGTCGATCGACTACCAGTCGATCGACTGACTCATCAGGATCGACTGGAGTCCAGTAAGGTTGGCCAATTTTTGAAAGCAGTTGATCGACTGAACCCTAGTCGATCGACTGCTCCTCAGTCGATCGACTGAGACGCAGTCCAACTCGGGACTTTATCACTTTTTGACGTTTTTACCCCTGCATTTTTGTATAAATAAGCCCAACCTTATCCATCCCCTTCCTTGGTGGAATTTGGGGCTTGCTCCATTTCCTCCAAGCCTTTACCTTCCTTGCAATGATAAACCCAAGTTTAGTGTAGTTTTAACTAGCTTAGTAGTTAATCTAGTTTAGCTAGTTAGTTAGTTGTTAGTTAGTTGCTGTTAAACAAGTGTTGGAGTGAGTGACACCTCCTTCATTTTTGGTGCTTGTAGTTTGAAGATTTGAAGCTTTTGAGTTTAATGAAATCGGTAGTTTCTTCCCTTTAATCTTCTTGTGTTGTTATTGTTGATTGTTGTTATTGATGTTGTGTTGGTTTTTAGGTTTAGTTTGTGTTTTTGTTCTTGCCTTGTTCTTCAACTTCTCATTTCTAGATTTTAGTTTGTTCATGTTCTTGCAAAAACTCCATTAATGCTCTTTTCAAGCTTTTTACCTCTTTTAGTTAGACAAACCTTAGCTCTTGAAAGATGTATGAGTTTTTCTTCTTTGGTAATTTGTCTTGTTCAATTTAAAAGCCTTTGACTTTTCTCAATTTCAAATGCTTGAATTTTCCCTCCATGAATTCTCTTTTAATTGTGAGCTTAATTTGATGCAATTAGTTTAGAAATTAGGGGTTTAGGGTTTAGGTTCGTTTAGAACCATTAATCGGAGCTTGTCGAGAATTGGGATTGACGACCTCAAAACTTGATCGACATTTGGGATTGACAACCCCGAATCGTGGATTAAGTGCTCGGCGAAAACCGATTAATCGTGGAGACGAACCGAAACACCCTAAACCCTCATTTTCATTATTTTAATTAAAGTCTCCTTTTAAATTCAAAGCTTTAGCATAAAACTCAAACCCAATCAATGACTTAATGCTTTCCTAGTGTAGATTAGT
>BMAC01000326.1:158664-169629 GCA_014905375.1 Phtheirospermum japonicum | reverse complement strand
TTGACGGCAATTCGGCTTTTGACGGTCTTGTGAAAGAGGTTTGCAAGGAGGTGGAGTTAGAAGGTGAGGAGGAAGGGTCGGAGGTTGGCGTCACCCCTCTCGTGTTTTGTGAAGATGTTGAAGTGGAAATTGAGGGGGGGTCACTTTTGGGGTCTCCAACGGCACTTGGATTGTCGAGCTTACTTGCTTTTGGCGAGGATGATGAAGATGTGCCGTTTTCGGAGGATGTGGAGTTAATCGAGCCTCTTTTGCCACCACCCGAGGCCTTATTGCTACTTGACCAAGTGGAGGTGGAAGAGGTAGTGGGGGATATGTTGGATCCTACTCTCTCGTGCCCGACTACGACTACTCCTAAAGTCGAGAGAGAGGAGATGAAGGTCGGGGAGACGAAGGAATACGTCGACCCGTTTTGGGATGATCACATTTGGGTGGTCGACTACTCTCTCTTCCGACCCCCGAAGCAAGCCTGCTCTTTTGTTGCTTTGACCTACCGGCTTCCTCGACTTCCCCGCCTTGGTGATCTTTGTCACCCGGTGTGTCTAATCGAGAACACCAAGGCGTGGCACGATCGCCACCTCTTCTTGGATCCCGGATAGCGTCATTTGTATAAATTGTCGAGCTATAGACGTTAAAGTAGCGCTTATTGGGAGGCAACCCAATTTGTAAAAAAAAATAAAGAAAATCCAAAAAAATAGAAAATTCAAAAAGAAAAAACTTTTTATTTGGATTTTGTTTTTGCAACCACCCGTTTGTTCATTTTTATAGATTGCTTGCCTCAACTCCCAGAGAGGACTTATGCACGACAACGTCGCCACAAGCTCGGAGATAGGGCATTTCCTTTTCCCTTACACTTTTAACCGCTTTCTAGCTTAATATGCAATGAGGACATTGTTAGGTTTTAAGTGTGGAGTGGTGGTTAAAGTTCGCCTTAGGCTTTTAAGATTGTTTGCATGCTTGCTTGTGCTAATTTGAGTAACGTGTGTGTTATTTTTGCTTGGAACCTTGGCGAAGTGACGCGGTTTTGATGAATTGCTTAGGAGTTTAGATTGTCGATCGGATGTAGTGTACTTAGGTGGCTTAACTTGTTGGGAACTTTGTTCGGCTTTAGCTTCGTGCTATCCTTGAGCTCATATAGAACTAGTGCCTCAACTAGCCTCGTCGTCGAACACTCTCTATAGGATTTTGTTTTGTATTTTGGAGTCGTCAATTGATCCATGTGCTCGATCGAAAACATCGTAAGTTGCTAGTAGCAACGAGTGGTCAGAGCCGTTGATTTCTCTTTGTATATATCTTTTATTTAAGTACCTTATTTCCTTGGGTACCAAAAAAAAAAAGAAAAAAAATGATGATGAATAAAACAAGGATAAGTTATAAATCCTTGTAGTCATTAAGTAATAAAACGTGCAACTCTTAGACGCTTTCTCTTTCTCCTTCTTTTTAGATTTTGTTTGTTAAAGAGAGTTGTAGACAATCGGGGCTATTAGGGAGCCGATTAATGGTTCGACCGTGGATAGACCTTAGCCGGGGCAAGGACGAGGGGACCGACTTGGAGGGTTACCTGGTACTTTTAGGTCTCGGGAGTTGATTTAAACTTTCTATGTCAGGACATCCTTGTCGTCCTTTTAGCCGAGCTAACGAGCATTGTAGCATACGACGTCTCGAATTAGGTTTTGCGCATTAGTTTAGGATTATCCGGGGTAGTTTAGTAATTCTAGATTAGTATTGCTTGAGGACAAGTAATCATTCTAAGTGTGGGGTGGTTGATTTGTACTTTTTTGTACGCATTTTTGTTACCTTTTTGTGTCGCATTCGTGTGTGTTTTGCTTGCTTTTATGGTTATTAAGAGTCGTTTTGGCCTATTTTGTTAGTTTTAGGTTTTTATAGCCTTTGTGCGGTTTTTAGTCGTTTTTCGTACTTTTTTTACCCTTTTTCGTATTTTTGGCCGTAGGATGACCAAGCGGTCCCTGCGCACGCTCGGAGCATCCCATTCGACTTGGATTGGAATGGGCAAAGCAAGAAAACACAGCGTGAACGAGGAGCGACAAATCGGCGGACGTTTAGAGCGAAATGAGAAAATCGAGCCGGATCAGCCGAGCCAGTCTATCGACTGACTCATCAGGATCGACTGGACCTTCGAATGGAGTCCAGTAAGGTTGGCCAATTTTTGAAAGCATTCGATCGACTGCTCCTCAGTCGATCGACTGAGACGCAGTCCAGCTCGGGATTTTATCACTTTTTGACATTTTTACCCCTGCATTTTTGTATAAATAAGCCCAACCTTCTCCAACATTATCCATCCCCTTCCTTGGTGGAGTTTGGGGCTTGCTCCATTTCCTCCAAGCCTTTACCTTCCTTGCAATGATAAACCCTAGTTTAGTGTAGTTTTAGCTAGCTTAGTAGTTAATCTAGTTTAGCTAGTTAGTTAGTTGTTAGTTAGTTGCTCTTAAACAAGTGTTGGAGTGAGTGACACCTACTTCATTTTTGGTGCTTGTAGTTTGAAGATTTGAAGCTTTTGAGTTTAATGCAATTGGTAGTTTCTTCCCCTTAATCTTCTTGTGTTGTTATTGTTGATTGTTTTTATTGATGTTGTGTTGGTTTTTAGGTTTAGTTTGTGTTGTTGTTCTTGCCTTGTTCTTCAACTTCTCATTTCTAGATTTTAGTTTGTTCATGTTCTTGAAAAAACTCCATTAATGCTCTTTTCAAGCTTTTTACCTCTTTTAGTTAGACAAACTTTTAGCTCTTGAAAGATGTATGAGTTTTTCTTCTTTGGTAATTTGTCTTGTTCAATTTAAAAGCCTTTGAATTTTCTCAATTTCAAATGCTTGAATTTTCCCTCCATGAATTCTCTTTTAATTGTGAGCTTAATTTGATGCAATTAGTTTAGAAATTAGGGGTTTAGGGTTTAGGTTCGTTTAGAACCATTAATCGGAGCTTGTCGAGAATTGGGATTGACGACCTCAAAACTTGATCGACATTTGGGATTGACAACCCCGAATCGTGGATTAAGTGCTCGGCGAAAAYCGATTAATCRTGGAGACGAACYGAACACCTTAAACCCTYATTTTCATTATTTTAATTAAAGTCTCCTTTTAAATTCAAAGCTTTAGCATAAAACTCAAACCCAATCAATGACTTAATGCTTTCCTARTGTAGAYTAGTGTAATTAAGCTTGACAAGAGAGTAACTAAAACCACCTAACGCCGATTATATCTATCCTCGAGAGACACGACTCGGGAAAAGCTTACCACTCTACAATCGACTCCGTACTATTGCGGAGAAGATTTCTTAGAGTGCTAAGAATTTTTCGATCAAACCTCATTACATACCTCACCCACACAAGCGTTCAAGCTCCAATTCTCAACATCCAAGATGGGCTCCACCACATCAAGAATCAGGAGCTCTAGTTTACTTGGGAGTTTGTCTTTCTCATTCAACAATTTTTCTATAGAAGCCGCCATTTGACACATCATCATCTCCAAATTCTTCCTATTTTGCTGCACAGTCTTAGAAAGGTCATTTACCTGCATAGTCAATTGTGCAATTCCGTCCCGAGTACGAATGGTCTAGCTTCTTGATTTTGCCGCCACACCAATAATTGATCGTCTGGTTTAAATGGAGTAGGTCGTTGCCCCTTCGTAGGATATTTGTTTGGTGGGGGCTTGGGTAAATACGTGTTCGAGTAGGAGTTATAGTCCTTTGTAAATTTTTGCTCGAAATTAGGAGGTTGGCCGTGATAATTCTGAATGGCGTTAAGTTCCTCCTGTGGCTCTTCGTCAAACGTCACTGTGCATACATTCGCCAAATGCCATGGTGATCTGCAGCGACCATATACTCCAATGACCTTTTTCGAAGAAGCCTGACTCACTAGCTTGGCTTTTAGGGCTGCCATCTCTTTAGCTATTTCCTCGAACCTCTTGTCGTCTTCCTTTTGGGTTACAGAGACTTTATTGGCCTTAAGTCTCCGAGGCCTACGCTCATCTTCTCTAACACCCTCTTGGGTGGAGCATATGGATCGTTGTATCTCGAATCGTATGAGTTTGAAGATGGGGCCCATTTAGGTGAGTAGAACATTCCCATGAATTGATCGTACACTTCCTCCAATGTTTTCAAGGAATCAGGCGCTAAATTCATCAACCATTTTCTTGCTCGATCCTTTAACGTGAAAATGAAGAGTCGCATCTTCACTTGATCCTTTGTAAGGCCAAGAAGAGGGAAAGTCCGGGTGATGACATCGTACTCTCGGATGAATTTTAGCGGATTCTCGCTCGGGAACCCATGAAAAACTGGGAGTTGCTCGAAGTACAAATTGCCAGGGTTGTACTCTCACATCGTGGGGCTCAATGTAATGGCAAGTTGAAAGTCACGATAATCATACGGTTTACCGTACGGGTTTGACATTATCTCTCTCTCTTTTTGAAAACAGTTTGTTGAATCTTGGGCCTTGGTCGTCAAGGTACCTTGAATACACAACACTCAACACACGAGATTAAAATCATTGGTGGAAAATAAAAATAACAAACAAAAATATAAATCACAAGCGAATACTGAACACAAAAAAAAATGAATAAAAACACGAACAAAGATCACGAAGAGCAAACACAAAAATTACAACCTTTAGCCTTCCCCGGCAACGGTGCCAAAATTTTGAATCGAAAATTTTAAACACTTACTTTTCATTAAAATAAAGAGTTCACCCACAAGAGAACGGAGCGATTGTAAGTGGAAAGTTGACTCGAGTCAAATATCTTGAGGAAGACTAATCAGATGTACTTTTTGCGTTTTATTTCACGAATGAGAAAATAACGAAAAAGCTAATCTAAATACTCAGTCAATTCTCGGTTTGAAAGTTGTAATAACTAAGACGACGACTTAAACGATGAGCAATGAAATGAAAAACTTTGAAAAGATTGAGAAAACGGAGGTCTAGGGCTCTAGAATCGTCTCCACGACCCAGTGGCATTTCATCGAACACTTAGACTACGAGTTGGGGTTGTCAATCCCAACTTGTAGATTAAACACCCAACAATCCCAATTGATGGTTCTAAGCGATTCTAGACACTAGACCCGTGAATTTTAACCAAAAATCATCAAGCAATCCAACAATACAAACTCAACGCAAGCATGAACAAGTTTAAGCAAAAAGCTTGGAAGAACGCAATAATGGAGAAATAAGCTTTAAGAGTAAGAATTATTCTAATAAGAGTTCCTAAAAACCATATAATCTAAAAGTATGAGAAACGAAAGGAACACAACTAGAATACAATTCAAGAGCATCACGAATGCAATAAAAGTTCATAATATAAGCAATCAAGAAATTAAACTAGTGAAGCAAAGGAAATAGAAAACTTACTAATTAGCGGAAGAGAATGAAGATTACACCCAACAAAACAAGCAACGATTAACGATCTATAATCTACTAAAACTGAAAAACTAGAGTTTGGATTGGAAAAAGGAAAGATAAAAGTGAAAGAACAAAGAACACTCTTGGGTTGTCAACCCCAAGAGGTTCGAGAGGTGAATCTCGTTCCAAACGGTCCCGTCTTCTTGCCCAGGCTCCTCTTTCCCCTCTTGGCTGCTGTCGCTGCTTCTCCTTTAAAGGCATGGAAATGGGCATGTTCGTTTAATGGGCCGAGGGCTCTAAATTCCTGAATTTGAGCTGGCACTGGGTAACCCAGTGTGGATAACAGATCCAGTGTCAGCAGTAATACATCAAATCAAGGTCCAATTTCATTAAAACTCCACTCGTAGGCCAACACTCGTCCATCTCAAGACTAAAATATTTTAAAATCCCTGAAATAAACATAAAATTCAACATCATTGATTAAAACACGGTAAAATAAGCCGAAAATACATAAATATGAAAATATGCTCAATCTATCCAACCTATACCAAAAGTAATAACAAATCCAACTAATCATTACCATATACTTTTTCTCAATGGACTTGGTTTCTTCATCCATATAATCAATCCACTTTTCTTCTTGTGAGGCTTCTTCATACGAGACTGGATCTTCTCCTACAAAGAATGCAAAGTACATATAGTCCCCAGTATTGAACTCTTTTGTCACATCATAAATATCCCTCAGGCTTCTTATCTTTCTCGATATTGATACCGAAGAATTTTGACAAAGCTCAACAACTTCGTTATTATCATATTTCAAAGGTTGAACATCATCCCCTTCAACCTTAAGAAATTTTTTATAAGATGTCCCTCTAAAATTCAAAAAATCATAAAAAGACTTTTTGTCAAATCGATCATTTGCGCCGATCACAGATCTTCTTGACTTCGGATTGTAAAGCTTGAATGCTTTAGTCTTATGTCTAGAACCAATAAAAATGCAACTTTCAAATTTGTCATCAAGTTTTGATATCAAAGCATTTGGAACATGAGATTATGAAAGATAAACAAATGTTCTTAGATGACTAACATCCGGTTTCTTGCCATGCCAAACCTCATTTAGAGTTGAATTCTACAGATTCATTATCGGTGACTTGTTTATCAAATAAACAACACAAGACACGATTTCAGTCCAAAATTACGGTGACAAATATTTCTTTCTCAACATGCATTTAAAAATATCCATTACTGCGCTCCACGATACCATTTTTCCGTGGTATATAACGACCAGTCAATTCAAGTCTGATTCCATGATTTTTGCAAAATTCTTCAAATAAAGAAGATACATATTCACCTCCATGATCGCTTCTCAGATTTTTTATTAAGAGGGTTTTTCAATTTGGATCTTGAAATCTTTGAAATAAGAAAGAGTTTGAGATTTTTCTTTGACAATAAAAACATAAAACTTTCTTGTATAGTCATCGACGAACAATAATAAATATCGGCTTCCTCAGGGCAATGAAACTTGCATAAGTACATAAAGGTTAGTGTGCACAAGATCCAATGATGATTGTGATTGACACTTGGATTTAGATGGAAAAGATTCACGATGTTGCTTCTGAAACTGACATTATTCACAAACTTCATCGATTACATCAATTTTGGGCACACCTTGAACAATTTCATTGATGGATAGCTCCTTTAAATTAGATAATTTAGGTGCCCAAATATTTTATTTTACAACTTAGAAACTTGATTTTCAGAAGTGAGATAACAAGTGGCATTTATGACATCAAGTTTGATAGGGAACAAATTGTTCGATCCCAGCCTGGTTTTTGCAATATGATGATTTTTATTTCATGGTTCACATATCTCCAGCAAAGTGAATATCAAAGACTTACCTCAACAAGTGACCTACACTTAGTAAATTGCTCTGCAATTTAGGTACATAGAACACCTCCGATATTTTTTTGATTTTTCGGTCTTTGTCTTTAAAGAAATATCTCCAATGCCTTGAATTTAGTATGACTTAGCATCACCAATCATCACCTTACCATGTTTAGCTTCCACAAGGGTTGAAATTTTTTTTTTCTTGTAGTCATTTACTGACTTTCTCTACTATCCAAATACCAAGCAATCAATAAGTTTTTAGAAGTTCCAAATTCATTTTGATGCAAAAAACCCTTTCTCGCATTTTTTCTTCAGATATTTTTCCCAACAAACATATACTTTATGACCAAGCTTATGACAATGATCACACTCAATATAAGACTTTCTACCTTTGTAGGTACCTCGACCTTAGCCTCTTTGGTTGTAATGGAAAGATTGACTCTCCTTCTTTTGAGAGTCGTCATTCCTTTTTTATTGATTTTGTTGGCCGTAAGAATGTCTACCACTAGTTCCTTAATTACGACCTCTCTGTCAACCACGATAAGATCCATGGCCTCCCGTAGAAGAGAATTGGGGTTTCAAGGCTTGATCTTGAGTAGAATTGAGGATTCATTCAAGGATTCTAACCTCGTGAGCCTCCAAACTTCATTGTAAGCCTTCTATGGACATTGATGAAATATCCTATGAATCCTGATCGAAGATTTCTTAGCACTCTAATTTGAAATTGGTTTTGAGAAATCATCTCAGTAATAATAAAGAGTCAATTGTAGATCGATAAGTTGAATCCCGAGTCGTGTCTCTCGAGAAAGGCTAATCAGAAGCTATTTCGCGTTTGATTTTTATGAAGTAAGATAAAATAAACTAACTATGTTAAATAAAGCGTAATTCTTTTTGGTTTGGGAGAAGTGCTTTGAAAGCTACAAGCATAAGACAACAACAAACTATGAATCTAGACATGATTGCTAATGAAAATTAAGAAATTTCCTAATTTGGCAACAGATCTTGAAGAACTCATAAGAGCTTCAATGGGGTTTTGCCAAAAATAGTACATGGTAAACATGAAGAACATGAAATGAAGAACAAACTCAACAACATAAGAAAAGCTTTAGATATTTTAGGAATCATAAATCTACAACAATACTTAAAGAAAACAACAACAATTAACAACTACAAAGCAAGAAATCAAGTGGAATGAATTATCATTACCAAACCAAAAGATGCAAGAACCAAATCTCCAAGAGGTGTCAAGTCTTGAAGAATATCCACACCAAGTTACACTACAATTACATTGATAATGAAACTAAACTAAAAATCTAAATCTAAGAAAATGGAAAAATAGGTTTTGAAGAGATGGGGACTTTGTCAAGGTCCCCAACTTGCCAAAATGAGGATATTTTTTGTGGATAATGAGTGGGAAGCATATATAGGTTGGTCAAAGGCAAAATGGTCTCTTTTTTAGCCAAAATCACACATTCTCAGCGTTGCAGTCGATGGGGCAGTCGACACTGGGTAAGCAGTCGATTTAGTTAGTCGACACTGGGTAACCTAATTCAAGCGCACACCGTTAAACTTCTTTATCAAGTTCAGTCTTCGTCGTTTCGAAGCTGAAAAGGAAAGTAAAGCGTAATTCGATGGTAAATTATGAAATGAGGAATACAAAGTGTTAAACGGGATAAAAACGAAGCGACCCACAAAAATACTAAAAAGAAGAAAAACGGAAAGAAAAGAAACCTAAAACCCGTTATATCACGCAAAACAAAATGCAAAAACACACGAAAAACATACACAAATGTGTACAAATCAACTCCTCCACACTTAGCTTTTTGCTTGTTCTCAATCAAAATCAAATCTAGACGTAGACAAGAAAAAGTTATCCATCCGATGAACTAACCACTAATGCATTCAAATGATTCAAGAAGTTAACGCATTAAATCGATTAAAAATTCAACTAAAAGGACGACACGATAACGTTGAGCTAAGAGATTTAGACCATCTTTCGAACACCTAGAAGTAATGAGTTGCCCTCCATGCACGTCCTCCATCCATGCCTCGGCCAAAGTCTATCCATGATCAAACCGCCAAGTCGGCACCCGACTAGCCCAGTCATCTATACACCTCTTTAACAATAAAATCTAAAAATAAAAGAAAAAAGAAGAACTTCACTTGTACAAGGATTTCTCTTCTTGTACTTATTAATATATTTTTTTTCTTTTTCTTTTTCCCTTTCTTTGTGTTTTTTTATATTTTTTTTCTTTCCGATACGAACTTCGTATATTCACTATATGAAATTTAGCCATTCCTCTTGGCTTTCATTTAGCGTTTGATTTGTGTCTATTGAAATTTTCTTACGAGAGTTATTGGCTCCAATCTTACGTTGCTAAGTGCAACTAATAACATTCTTCGCTTACGCACGTGGAGTTTTTTTTAACGTCTCCAAAAATGAAAAGAAAAAATTACAATATCCTATAGAGGGTACTTGAGAACGGGGCTAGTAGAAAGTATTCGACTCTTTGGAATGAAACAAGAATAGAACAAAGGACAAAACACTTCATAGATTCTTCACACTTCATTCCCCACAATTACACTATTGTTCGAACAAAAGTCTAAATAGCCTAACCAAAGTATCTAACCACGTCACTTCGTCAAGGTTCCAGTCAATATAATTACACACAACTCAAATCAAACACAAGCAAGCATACAAAAAACTTAAAACAAGGACAACCCCCCCCCCACACACACACACACACACACACTTAAACCATACAATGCCACATTGTATAATAGGAAAAATTAAACGGGGTATGGTGAAAGGTAAGAGAAAGAGAGACGTCCATGTAATTGTGCTTGTGGTGATGAGTCGAGCGCCCAATAGCATCCAACGGGTTTCAAAGTCAAGGGGAACCTGAAACACAAAGAAACAAAAACACACAAGAAAAAGCAGAAACAAAAATCTTGGGTTGCCTCCCAAGAAGCGCTTGTTTAACATCGAAAGCTCGATGACTCGTACGATCGATGTCATCCGGGATCCAAAAATAAGTGACAATCGTGCCATGCCTTAGTGTTCTCCAAGAGCAAGAACGGGCAATAATAATCACCAGGGCGGGCACGAAAAGTAAGTCCCGAGATGAGAGAGGTGAAAACTCCAGCGAGCTTTGGAGGTCGGAAACGCAAGTAATCGATCACCACGAAGATATCAAAGGGCAATTGTGGCACGGGGCGGTCCTCGATCTTTGGAAAAACTAGGAAATTCGTCGAACAGACGACATAACCATCGACCAAGCCGAACTCCTTCATTTCTTTGGTACCCCCTCAAAGTTCTCAAAAACACATGAAGCCATGTTTGGGCTTATGATAGGGTAATCGGGCACCTTCTCAACTATCTCGTCCACCACCACCATCTCAAGTTCAAACAAAGCTTCAGGGGGCATGGCATGAGGTTCAATGAATTCACCCTCCTCCAAAACTAGCACAACTTCATCTTCAAAAAGCACGAGAGAGGTAATGCCGACTTCCGGCCCTTTCTCCTCACCCACCAATTCCACTTCCTTGCACACCTCCAGTTTGATGTCAAAGAAGTTACAACACGGAAAGTATTTTGTCTTGTAAACATGCGCCAGTAACGATGAAGGATTATAGATGAGTTTCCACACTTGTTTAGCAAGTAGTGCATCATTAAGGGCGCAAAATTGTCGAAAGTTGAGTCCTCCAAATTCTCTGCATATAGTCAATTCTTCCCG
>BMAC01000326.1:115268-126446 GCA_014905375.1 Phtheirospermum japonicum | reverse complement strand
AGCGTTCTGTTGTTTTATGACTCAAATATTTATTGTGATCATTTTCATCTTTTAGATATCATCTACTAATGATGCATTTTAACAAGGGTTAATTACAAAACTACCCATGAATGTTTAGTCTAATTAGAAGAAAACATTTTTTTTTTTAAATTACAAATAACCCCTCTTGATGGTGGCACTTTTATAGAGAGAAAAATAATCCTCAGGGGGTTATTTGTAATTTTGAAAGATAACATTATTTTCTTCGTAATTAGACTAAATTCTCGGGTAGTTTATGTAATTAATCCCTTTTAAGAACATATGATATCCTTATTATGAGCTTTCTGTTTATTTTATTAATTCAAATATTTGTGTGATCATCTTCATCTTTCAGATATCGTCTTGTAATGGAAGAGAACAAATTTTGCTTAACGAGACGTTTCAGAGTTCCAAGAAGGATTCTTCAAACGATGATAATAAATCCTTGAAGAGCAGTTGAAAGAGCAAAAAACAATTGAACATGACTTGAAAGCTAAGTGTGAAATCCTCAATGCTGATGTTGGCAAAAAATTTGAGCTGGAAAATTGTTTGAAGGAGCTCGAAGTTCAGTTAGCAACTGCAGAAGCTCGGTATAAAGAAGAGGTAACGTAATGCGTATTATTTTATATTGTTAAAATAATCGGAAAACAGAAAGAAAAATGAGCTCATTGACTTCATATTATTTCATTTGCTTGAAAACAGAAAGACACGAGCTCTCAGAGGGACCTGGAAAAAGAAGCTGCCTTGAAGAACTCGTTTGAAGAGCTTGAGACTAAGAAAAAAGAAGTCCTTGTTTTGGAAAACCAAGTGAAAGATCTTGAGCAGAGGTTGCAGCTAGCTGATGCTAAATCGAAAGAAAAGGTTAGTCTCTATCTAGCGCGTTTTTGGTGATCGAGACTTTACTACTTAGTATTTATGGTATCAAAGTTAATAAAATTAACTGCAAATGTTTCTCTGCCTTGAAGGATGAGGTGTTCTATGTGTATAATAGCTTCATGAAGGAATCTTGATTCTAATGGAAATTGCATATACAATAAAACCTCTATAAATTAAAAGCCTTGAGACCACTAAACTTTATTACTTTAGTGAGATATTATATAATCGAGATACTAATTTAACATGTTGTTCCCAAGTCAGAACCGACAAAAAAATATTATTTAAGCGTGGTTATTAATTAATCGAGTATTAAATTATCAAGGTTCTATTTTTGGATATTTAGAGCCCTTATCAAAGATGACACATTGCGAATACTTTAAGAGAAAAAGGTCAATTTTGGATAGAAAATCAAAAAAGAAAGTAAGAAGTTGTTTTTAGTGCTTTTATATGTCAATATTTGCTTCTGTTTCTGCTTAATTTAATTAAAATCTAAAAGCAGGGGAATGTTGCTTTAGATTTATTATTCTACTTCACAATTTATTAACATTTTACACACAGATAAAACGCTTCTACAAATTATTATTCTTTTTTTAGCTTCTATTTGCAAATGTTGTCAATTTCGTTCAACTACTTCTTCGTTTGTGCTATAATTCTAAAAGCAGAAGTTTTTGCAAACACTCCTAAAATCTCACGTATTTGTATTATTATCATGCAGGATATTGGAGGTGCTACCACTGAACACAAGGATGAAACAATAAAATCTCGGGAAATCGAATTTTCGTCAACTCCTTCCAAAAGAAAGAGCAAGAAAAAGTCAGAGTCAACTTCAGCTCAGGCAGTGTCCTCAGATACACATGCTCATACCGAAGCATCTCCAGCCATCAACTTTAAGTTCATCCTAGGCGTGGCGCTTGTTTCGATCATCGTTGGTGTTATTCTCGGGAAAAGGTACTGAGATGTGGTGTTTGGGTTTGGATTTGTGCTTCCTGGTTGAGGTTTTGTTTTTTTGGGTTTTCCTTTTTTTTTTTCAAGGAAAAAAAAGTTTGTTATTATATAGAACGCATACAAGAAGGTTTATTCGCATTGCATTGCAGTTTGGGGTTTTGATCTTATTGTCAGGAAATTGGTTTTCATTTGAAATCCTGACCTTTTGTTATATAGCTTGGGGGAAAAAGCAAGAAAATATTATTTTTGCTGTAATCAAGTTTGTATTTAGCTATTTGTTTTTTCAGTTTACTTTTGCGCCAAAACTATTTCAATTTAACTGTTTAATTCACCATTTTTTCTTTGTGTGCAACTGTGTATCAACATTGCTGTGGTCCTACTTAATTGGATATTTTGAAAGTAAATGTTTGATATTATTTTAAATCAGTTTCAAGCGTAGCCAGAATTTTTTTTCACCTTAAAAATATAAATATTATAGTAGGTCGGTTAAACATTCATTAGATAGTATTACTATTTTAACAAAAATACATATTTTTACAGTTAAAAATCATAGTTAATATAAATAAACATTTTGTTCAAAAGGTATGACATTATACTTTCAAAATATATATTTTTGTTTAAAAAATATGATTGACTAACCGAAACCTTCCGTACTAGTGTACAACAATTTTTGCGTGTGTAAATAAAAATATAATAAATTGCTAGTAATAAATAAAAATGAATATATATTACGTGTTATATTAGTCATTACATTTATAACTCTTGACTAATTTAACTATTAAAAAAAGGAAAATAGACAACACTTTCTGGGATCCGAAAAATATTTTTGAGGTTGAGATATAAAAATTAATAGCAAATTAGACTAAGTAAATCATATCCAACAACTCTAAAAAAATAAGAATAAAATATTTTATGTTAATTACAAATTTTAGTGATTCGAATAAGAAATAAAGTATTGAAAATAGATGTGTCATGCAATTTTTCATAAAATAAATTTTATTAATTATTAAATTAGTGTTGATAAACTCTCATTTAATAAATATAGAAAGTTCTCCTATATAATCCACCATCACTAATTTCATTTATGGTATTTTGGGCTAGAATAATTAAAATATAATTAGAATAGAATAAATTTAACTTTGGCTAATTCAATTTAACATGCGGCTGTAAACTGTTGCAAACCAAAGCAGCTAATCAAATAAATATACCCTCACAACTATATGGACCTTTTTCTAGTTTTGTTTTATTAGAAATAACTGAAAAAATGATTAATGTGCATTCTCATTTTAACATTGATGAGTTTTTGCGGGGTCAGTATATGTTGGCTTATAAAATTAGAAAAAGTTTAACAAATTCGAGTAATGCGAACATCACATAGAGATCAAGATGAGACAATATTAGTCTTAAACACACACACATGCCTAGCCTAATGAAGTCGGATAAAAACATTTTAACTGTATGTAGCAACACGGGTAAAGGAAAGGTGTTGTAACAATTATATGAAAAGAAAGTGAGGTGATAAACGAATCGAAAGTAGTCGATCACAATTCTGTTCAAATTTGTTTGAACTTCTATCAAGATCATAAACATTATTTGAACTTGATTATTAATTAAATCGAAGTTAGACGAATTTTAGTTGACCTGAACACAGTATCGAGCTTGAGTAATTTTGTGTTTTTACACGTTTTTTTCCAAACGAATCGAGTTGAGCCCGAACTTTAAATTATAATTATTTACATGTCCTTTTTGTATAATAAAGGTTTGGGGTCTAAAGTTCCAATCATGTATGACTAGTAATCAAATTGCAGCGGATCAACAATGATTACTAGTTGCCAAATACTTTTTATTTTCACCATGTGAAAGAATAGTACTCTACATATCATAAAGAACAAATACAATAGAATGTATCATCATCATCATCATCATCTTTATAACCAGAGGAAAAAAAGAAAGAAAGAAAAGACAACAAAACACAAGTGAACATGAACACAGCTGCCCGATTTCAATCAGACTAATGTGATGGTTGCAGATCAAATCGCCACTCGATCTCCATAACCCACCCGCCATTTCCGACATCCGATCCCTTTTCCCGGGTTTTTGCGATCCGGAAAATCGAGCTACATTCCCATGTAGTGAAGCTGATTCGGATTCAGATTTCCTATTCCAACTATCAATGTGCACTTTTTCTTAGTAGACGAATGAGCAAGCCATGTTTATATCAACAGTACCTACCAAGTGGAACAGGAAATCGGGTCGACCTAATCCGCCGGTTGCCAGGCGGAGGCCGTAAGCAAAGACAAATCTTTCCACCCTAATTTCAAGCATCCATTTTCCTCCACCAAACTATACCCTTGCCATGGAAACATCCCAAGCAAGAGACTAGCTTGCGCGGCCGGGTTACCCGCCAGAGAAACGGGCCGAAACCCGGCCCGGCCCATCTCTTCTCCCCATCTCTCCAAATTCACCTCCCCCGTCCGCTTTGGCCCGCCGACCGCCACGATGTTCCTAATCTCGCCGCCGAACACCTGCTGCTCCACCGTGTGCCGCTCGATGCTCTCAAACCCTAATCCATCTCCCAACGCATCGAACAGAGCCGAGTAGTAATGCAACGCCTCCACGAACCGGCCTAAGAAACTGCCGCCATGGCTCAAATCCTGCTCGACAATGGTGATCAATTTAGGTTTAATTAAAGTCAATAATCTCAGAGCTCCTAAATCGCTGCCGGTGATGTCGTACAAGCAATGGTGCATCCAGTGGACGATTACGGTTTCCCCCAATCTGATGTTCAGCTGATTTAGGTCTTTCAAGTTGCCGATTTTGCCCTCGAGGGAGTGGAATTGGAACGGGATGTCGAGCGCCGCCGCGAATTCGGCGAGGCGGCGGCCGGTGGAGTTGAGGAGGTCGGCGGAGGGGCCGAGGCCGGTGATTGTGAAGGATTTGATCTTGCGGGGCTTGGAGGCGAGGATGTGGAACAGGCCGGGCCACTGGAGGCCCTGCATGATGTCGAGATCGATGACGTGGACGTGATCGGCGCCGTCGAGGGCCTGCTGGATGGCCTGGTTGGCGGTGAAGTGGGAGAATTTGATGAGCGGGGCGACGGAGTTGTAGGTTTGGAGGGCGCTGAGGAGTTTCTGGTGGCGCGGTTTGCAGAGTGGGGCGGCGAGGGAGAGTACGCGCCGAGGTAGGAGGTGATGACTCGCGCCGAGAGGGCGTCGGCAAAGTACGCGGCCGACGCGTTGGGCGGAGGAGCCGAAGGGGGTGGAGAGCTCGGCGATCTCGGGGAGGAGCTGGCTGGCGTCGTCGAGGTTGTCAGTGGCGACGCACTCGGCGCACTGCAGGAGGAGGCCGAGGAGGCGGAGGCCGGCAGCGTCGGAGTCGGGGTCGTTCTCCGGTGGTGTGTCGTCGGGTTGGGGGTCTTGGTCGGGGGAGAGGTTGGAGCGGCGGCGCTTGATGGTGTCGGAGGTGGCGGCGGAGAGGTCGACGGGGCGTTTGCCGGCGGAAACCATGGCGGCGGAGGAATTATTGGTGGTGGTAGCGAGGGTGTGGAGCATGATGAAAAATGAAGAGATGACGATGATGATGAGTGAGGGAATCAAAAGGAAATGAACTTTTTGTGAGAAAGTGTTCAAATAAGAAGTTGACAAAAAGTGTTGCAGAGATGATTGTAGGGGGTGGTTTTTCTAATTTTTATTTCTCATTATTATTTTTTATTTCCTTCTGAATTCTTGGTTTTTGGGTTTTCAAAAATTTTTATGATGAATCAATAATGATATGGGTTTGCTAAAAAAAAAAGTACATACTCCTATAATGTATGGGGGTGGGGTGGTTTTTTGGAGGCATCAACAGAAAAGGGGGCTATGAAAGAGAGGTTTGTTTGTATTGGGTCATGGGTGCATGTGAAAGCATGAAATTATAGGAGAATTATACAGGTTGGTTTTTCCAAAAAGATATGGTTTTGGGCAGTGATTATTTGGTTATGTGAAAAGTATATATGCTTTTTTACCATCTAGCAATTATAAGTAGGGGTTTTTAATTGGTAATATATGTTGATATACAAACTCGTGTTACTTGTGTCAATTATCACAATGGGGACGTTGTAATCCAAGATCTTTTTTCGTAACCAAGTTGGAAATCTAGACTCGTTAATTAGCGTAAGAAATTCAGTATGTGATGATGCCTGTTTAATTAAATAAATAATATATTTTTTAATAAGAATTAAAAAAATATTATAGTTTAAAAAAAATTGAGTTTCCGTGTGGAGGGACGTCATTCCTATGCGCGTCCCGCCCACCTTTTAGAAGGTATTAATTTTAACTGTTCTAGAAAAACACCTAGGGACGCCATGGACCAACCTCAAGTACGCGCAAGACAACAATACCGTACACAAGATGTGGTTAGTTCCTCACAAGGCGGTGGACGTTTTGGTTTCAGGCATTGATGTTAGATACGGCGATGATCTTTCCATGAGTCCGATGTTGTAATCTTCTAGCACTTTTAGAAGTTGTAACTCGCATTGCTTTGAACATTAATAATTGTTGTTGTATGAATTCCCTAAGTAATATTCGGGTTTGTGTGCGATTAGGCGTTATTAGTTTTGAGCTAACCCATCTTGTCAATCATTACATAACAACAACAACAACAACAACAACAACAAGAATGATAATAATAATAATAATAATAATAATAATAATAATAATAATAATAAATTATTTATATTTATCCTTAAGTAATACTTCACTCTTGTATGAATTTATTAAGTCCTGTAACTTTTCATCTAATATTTCATTCTCGTAATATTTCATTCTTGATCGTTTCTATGTATCTATCTTGCAAATGGCATCATCGCTATTGAGCCGACAGAGTTTACACAGATCGAGCAGCGTTGTAGGTGGTCGTATAGATGGGGTTCTGACGGTGAAGCTTGCAGCTGGTAATATTTTCTGGGACGAGCGTAATGGTCTACATCCTCGAGTTATGTCGGTGCTACATCGTTGGGGGTTTTACGGGGCCGCATGTTGCGGGGCGATTACGAAGCTGGACTGCCATTTGATCACCGCACTAGTTGAGAGATGGCGCCGCGAGACGCATATGTTTTATCTGGCCGTGGGAGAGGTGACGATCACTCTCCAGGATGTGGCTGTTATTTGGGATCTTCTGATTGAAGGTGCCCCGATGATCGACGATGACGAGGAGTGGAGCAGGGATGAATGGGCGGAGTATGTTAGGTATTACATAGGCCTGCAGGTGGATTATGAGGTGGAGATGAAAGGTGCGAGTCATTTGAAACTCAAGACGTTGAGTGAGCACCTCAGTAGACGACGGTCAGACGATGACACGCTGCGGGACGGGTCGTGCAGTACGCTCGTGGGATTGCACTTTTACTGCTAGGTTCGTTGTTGTTGCCAAACACAACGAACAATTATATTTCCGTAAGCTAACTATGTCATTTTGAGGATGATGATATGGCATCGGGTATTAGCTGGCTTGCACATTTATATCGTCAGATGTGTAATACTGTGGAAGATGACAAGAAGACGATCAGTGGTCCGATGGATTTATTGAAGATTTGGGCCTGGTCCCGAATTTCATCTGTCAGGCCATATACCACGGGCAGTTCTCTCAATCTTCATCGGACCATTTACGATGCAGTTAAAGACGTCACGTTGCACGTACCGCTGTATGGTGCTATGTATAATTTTTAACTTCAATACTAGTTATACATCTATTAGTAATCATTTCCATTTCAATAACCTTCCATGAATGTTATCGCAGGTGGATTGCGGAGTATATTTATACTCGGAGCTCTAGAAATACGCTACGAATATTTCGGGAGTCAATTGATCGGTTAAACGAGTCAGAGGTAGAGTAGTGAATAAATATTTCTTATATTGATAATATGGTGCAAACTGATGACGATTATTCAAATGTCCAGTGGACATGAGAACCCTACGATTTGGATGCACCGGAGATACAAGTACTGGGGGAAAGATGTTTGACTCAAAACTGGCTAAGCCAGTGCCCACTAATCTGCTGGTCGATTGTCGAGTACCATTTTCCCAATCGGGTGACCCGAAAGTTCGGCATGCGTCAGAGTACACCAGCAAGTATAGATGTTGACTTGGAGGCATTGCACAATGTCTCTAGGGCAGAGGAGCATCACGTTCAGTGGACCGTACGTCATCATGCCTGGATCCAGGCATGGGAGGTACGATGGCCCACGAGGATAGAAGGCCCTTTAGTTCAAAGAGATGCGGATGCGGCGAGCGGATAACGGAGTTGGTATCAGTAGAATACACAACGTTTCATCACTCCTCTGGAGAGACATGCAGAGGGAGGATACCAGCTTTCGGACGTCGGCGTTTACGAGGCCATTGTAACAAATCTTATTCACTCTTTTCCCACTCAATGAATTTAATTATTTCTTAGTTTTGATGTTCAACCGTCTATGTTTTGTAGGGTACTTAGAGTCAGCGACTCCACCATGTCTCCTCACATGCTAGAGATGATGATTTTGACTCTTATCATCGTATGCACGCTGTAGTTTATCTGGTCACTGATGAGATGACGCAATGGCTTCGTATTCGTGAGGAGTTACATGAGGATATGCCAGATGAGCGCACGACATATGCATCCGGCAGCGGAAGAAGGAGCATATCTGGACCGTCCAGGAGGAGTGTATCTCGTCATGCTCCAGATGTGCGCAGGGCATCCCCAGTCGCACCCGGGCCACCACCAGTCATCCATCATGGTAATTGTGTGACTCGTTAATAACTATTTTATATGTCACTTTCTTACGATTAATATTAAAACAATTTTTTTTTTATGTTGAATGTAGATCCCGTTGGTGGATCCTCGTATAAGGAGGGGGTGATTACATTCCTACAATGGGAACTTCCGAGTTTTATACTCCTACATATGTTGGACAGTCATTCACCGATTTTCTGCATACCGATTATCCGCATTTTAACCCCAACTTCGCAGCTCCACATGACATGGGATTTTCGCGGCCAGACTTCCAGACGACACCTATTCCGATGTCGATTCCCACTAAAACTGCGGATCGTGCACATCAAGTTTGGGGTCACATGGTGAGTGGTAATGACAGTGACGAGGAAGAGCCGATTCAGAAACTAGCAGCTCCCCCACAAGGACATGATCACGATCTACGTAAAAAGTATAAGAAAAAGAAATGTGGCACAGGATCACACTATTTCTCATGATGTGTAAGTTAGTTTAATTGTAGTCAGAAACGTGGTTCACTTTCTATTTTTCTATCGCTCAGTAGTTATCAAAAAACATTAAAGAATGAAAACACAAACGCAATCCACAGCAATAGAGCATTGTCGGTACAACGACATAAAAACATTAAAGGATGAAAACACAAACATAATCCACAACAATAGAGCATTGTCGGTACAACAACATAAAAACATTACAGAATAAAAACACAAACGCAATCCACAACAATAAAGCATTATCGGTACAATAACATAAAAACATTACAGAATGAAAACACAAATGCAATCCACAGCAATAGGGCATTGTCGGTACAACAACATAAAAACATTACAGAATGAAAATATATACGCAACCCACAACAATAGAGCATTGTCGGTACAACAACATAAAAATATTACAGAATGAAAACATAAACGGAATTCCCTAAGCAATAGAACATTGTCGGTAAAACAACACAAAAACATTATACAATGAAAATACAAACGCAATCCACACAGGTAGAGCAGTGTCGATAAACCAATGTGCAATGGTCAACGGTACTTCCACTCGTAGAGCTTTCATTGTGGTTAGTTGGATACACATTTCTAAACAGTACTTCCATTTTTGTGAGCACTGGTTCCTCATCAAAAGCGTTGCAATAAGTTTTGATTGGACAATCCTGCATTCATCACAACAAGTTAGAATAATAATGAAAGACTCAAATTACTGGTAATAATTGAAAAAGAAGTGTAGAACTTACAGACATAAACTTCTTTCGTACATTATGATCACCTAAGACCATTTTCAAATTCCCGTTCCAAACATTACCAGGGGTCCGAACCAGTTGTTTGAAGAACCTGAATCGTCTGTGAAGTTAGACAATCCTGTCCATGATGTCATCTTCAGAAATGGCATGGTGATTTTTGAAGCAGCAGTTAAGTAAACACTTTGATTCTTTCACTCGATTGTCTGGTAACAGTCCGTCATTTGGATTCCATCCTCGAATATTATTTTTGAGGATTAGGAATTCAAGTAGACATTTGTCTCTGGCAAGTGTCCACTTAGTGTTGAATTCACACCCGTAATCGAGTGTTTTGACCCGAAGTGTAGGAATATCATCTGTGTCGTTGAAGTGATCTACCGTTAGCTTTATTCCAAATGTGTAATGAAGTAATTGATATTTATTTGCTATTGAATTATCCATTATTGTTCCCCAACAGACTTATAGCAAGGAGAGCAATTATTCAAGTAATTTTGAGATTATTTTTTGGCATAATCGATGACAAGACAATACAATGGCACATCAATTATAGCGGCAAAGCTGCATCTCATTGATGTGTGTGTGAGCAACAATTTATTTGTGTTATGTGACACAATGTACCGGATGACAAGACAACACAATGGCACAACAATTATAGCTGGCAAAGCTGCATCTCATTGATGTGTGTGTGGGCATCAATTTACTGTGTTTTCTCTAGATGACAAGGACAACTCAATGGCAAAACAATTATAGCTGGCAAAGCTGCATCTCATTGATGTGTGTGTGGGCAGCAATTTATTTGTGTTCTCCGGATGACAAGACAACACAATGGCACAGCAATTATAGCTGGCAAAGTTGCATCGCATTGATGTGGGTGTGGGCAGCCATTTATTTGTGTTTTGTGACACAATGTACCGGATGACAAGACAACACAATGGCACAACAATTATAGGCTGGCAAAGCTGCATCTATATATATGTACACACAGACAAACTTACCAAGAAATATAAACTATATTAGCTAATAATGGCTAATTTTGACGAAAATCATCCATATGTTCAAAAAATAAACAATGATTGCTACAATCCTGCACTCACCCCATGGACCATGGAGATGGAACAAGTCATTTTGGAAATTTTCAGCGCTCAAAATGAAAGTGTTCAAAGAGGTGCAAAAAAAGCATATGTTATCTTGAGCGTCCCGCAGGTAAAAAGTCTACTCCAGAGTCGTTTCATGTTTTCACCTACTATTCCAGAAATTTACGACAGGATCGAAGAAATTGAGATGAGGTACAGTTGGTGGAAGGCAACACTTTCTGAGGATGGTGTTTTTCTGGATGAAGAACGTGGATTGATCTGTAT
>BMAC01000326.1:99565-114470 GCA_014905375.1 Phtheirospermum japonicum | reverse complement strand
ACTTCACAATGGACGACATAACCGCTCGAGTTCAACTTCTGGAAAAATGATACAGGCATTTTCATATGATGTTGGGAAATGAACATTGCACTTGGGATCATGAGACCAACAAAGTGCAAGCACCAGATTGGCTAGTACGATTTTGGAATGACGTAACAGGCGATGCTGAGTTTACTGCTGCATATCTAAAGCATGTAGAACCTTTATTCGATTTGATGGATTTGGTATTCAATAAAAATTATTTAAATTGCATTTGTCAATACCACAATCTCATTGGAAACCCATCATTATGAATATGATCGCATCCGCGTAATATCAAATTACTGTAATTGCTATTTAATCTTCGTTGTAGTTGTATCTTAATTTTATTGTATTTTTAATTTGGAATTAAAACTTCTTGTCATTTGTTTATTTATATTATTTTATTGTATTTTTTATTTTCAAATAAACTTCTTGTAATTTTAAGACATTATTATGATATGTTTATTTATTTTACTTAATATTTTTTTAAATAAATTATAATATAAAAAAACCTAAAAACTAAATAATATAAATAAATAAATAATATGTGTGTTAGGGTTAGGGTCGAAAATTTTGTTTTATTGCAAAAAATACCCCGGGACGCCTTTCTAGTGGCGTCCCGCCCCCACATTTTTTTTTCAAAACCACCTCAGGACGGTATTCCGATAAGCGTCCCGCCCCCCATAATTTTCTTTTTCAGTTCGGACCTAAAAACTTTGGGGTGTAAATTTAGGTCCGGGACGCTTTTGGGAATAGCGTCCCGGGGGGCGGGACGCGCCTGGGAATGGCGTCCCGCCACAAAAATCATTTTTTTTGAAACTATGATATTCTTTTAATTCTTATTAAAAATATATTATTTACTTAATAAAACCGATGATGCCACAAACAAATATGTCAATTTGCCGGATTGGTCAGTAATTACAAACAAAATAAATTTCTCGAATCACGTGAAATTCTCTCGATTTGAATTGAATGAAACTAGGGTCTCTTTGAACTAGCATTCGTTGAGATTTTGAATTCTGGTATTTAGAATCTTAGGATATTCAGAATTATGTGAATAGTAAGAATTCTTTTTTGAATGAAACTAGGGTCTGTTTGGACTAGCATTCGTTGAAATTCTGAATTCTGGTATTTATAATCTTAGGGTATTTAGAATTTTGGGAATAGTAAGAATTCTTGTTTGTTATAGGATTCAAATCATGTCTAAAAAGTGGATGACAATGTATTATTATATTGTATTTCATGTCAAATCATGTCTGAAAAGTAGGAGATAATGTATTATTATATTGTATTTAGTAATATTTAATTATTTAGTTGTAAGATATTATTTTTTGAGTATTTGATTTTTGAGTATTAGAACAAACGGGAATTCGGTATTTTGAATCTCGAATCCAATATTCATAATCCTAGCCCAAACAGAAGAGAACGCTTGTATAGGAATAACTCCCTGCCCAAGACTTCTGAACAGAAAAGGGGAAGAAATATACTAAAAACATGTGGAAATTAGTGTGTAGCGTCGCGGCGCATTGACGGAGACACATAGATGCATGGGTGTGCTCGCGTGTCTATATGTGCGTGGAAATCTGTAAAAAAATAAAAATAGAAATTAGCTTTACGCATAGACGCACAAGATTATTCATGTGTGTTTATGTGTGCATGATTCCAGATATTAGAAAAGTTTTTGATCATAAAAGTTGTATTTCTTTCTCTTAGATTTATGCAGCGCTTGAATCACTCCAATTAGACGTCTAATGAAAGGGTTATGATCAAAATACGAAAACTGTTACAACTAAACATTGCACACAAACATACATCTCGACGACTTAAATGTTCGGCCAACCCTAACATTTGGTTCACGAACGACTCTAAACATCAAGTTAGTCTAGAATATGGTCTAATACGGTAGCAAACATAATATATCTTACATTCAAAACGTGCGTTTCTCTTGAACTCTTAATGCAGTTCTTGGTTCTCGACGACACCAATCGAATGGACCCTTCACAAAGGCACGATAGTCTTCTTTGAACACCGCTTGTACTAAGACATTCAACGACTCTTTGAGTCTCTTTGTCCACGTCATCGACATGATTGGAACTTCTGTCTGATCTTTCGTTCAAGGATTCTCATAATTGATTTTATAATAATTCGTGTATTTTATAATCATAGTTTATTATTTGTGTTTTTCGAGCTAACCCAAACTTATTCATAATTAATTAATCTATTTTATACAAGTTGTATTAGTTTCTTTTTTATTTTCTTACAAAAAACCCAGTTACTTAATAACATACTCGAATGACAATTTATATTATGCATCATGGATGTTGATATGATAAATAATGTTAGATCGGTTGGATAGACCTATTCGAACTGAAATCTTGTTGAGTTAATATTCTTCAATTCGGAGTGCGTTGGGAACCAATTTGATCAACAATAGCTCGACCTGATAAATGACCATCTAGATGTGTGAATTATGGTCCTTTGAGGCCTAACAACTGCTAGGATATGAAATAAGAACTCAGACTAGAGTCCTAAAGGAAAGATATCTCCTTTTGGTATGAGTAGATCTAGTTTCCTTCTAAAAGAAGTATTCCTTACTTGGTGATCAAGTCTTTTACTTCTTATAAATAGGGACTTAGAACCTTATTATAAACACATTATCTTTTACATACTTTCACGCATATATTGGTCGATTCATACTTTTTCTGACTTGAGCGTCAGAGTGTCTATATCGGGAGCGTTCTGTCATGACCCACATGTTAGGGGCATCTTACGATGGATAATTGCTAGTGGATGATATAAAATGTAGTATAAGATTGTCTTCAGAAGGTGCTGTAGAGCTACGATCATATCCGCTTCAGAGTTCGGGCATAAAGACATGGTTAAATGCGGGGAGCTTGTCGCTATTCAAGGAATTGAAGATGAAGAAGGGATTAGGCCAATTCTACCTAAACCTAGTCGAGGACTGGAGCCATTCCCCTTGATGATCCCAAGGAAGGGCGAAACAAGTAGTTATCTTGATGATCAAAGATGGCCTCTAGGGAGAGGCATCGCGTGGGCCTCTAGAAACACGTTGAAAACCCCAAGCTCATGACAAATGGTATCAGATCTGTCCTGACATTATTTTGTAGAGTCCTGCTCTCATACAAGGGAGTGTTGTTGAGTCGAAGTGAGGCACTCACACTATAAATGTCAAGTTTGGGCAAGGGGAAAGCACTGTTGGGCGGTCCTCGGGAATCAATCTTCGTAGCTGATCGAAGAATTCTTAGCACTCTAAGAAATTGTCTCCGCAATAGTACAGAGTCAATTGTAGAGCGGTAAGTTTTCCCGAGTTGTGTCTCTCGAGGATAGATATTATCGGCGATCGGTGTTTTACTTAATCTCTTGTTAATTGTGATTAAACTAATCTACACTAGGAAAGCATTAAGTCATTTGTTTAATTTGATTTTTATGCTAAAACCTGAATTGAAATGAAAACTTGAAATTACTAACTAATGCAAAAGTTAATGAACATTAAAAGCTTGCTTGAAAATGACAAAGTTTAATGAAACTAATTAAATACTAATTAAAAACCTTAAATAAATCTAAAACTACTAAACCTAAGAAAGCTTGTAAATTTTAAAAGATGAAATGGAGGGAAAGTCAAAGCTTAAAACTTAGAAGAAGTCAAAGAGCATTAAATGTGAAAATGCCAAATTGATTAAAGAAGAAAGTTCCTTTCATCTTTTAAAGACCATATATTTGTTTACACATAAAGGGTAAAAAGCTTCAAATGAAAATGCTTCAATGGAGTTTGCAAGAAGAAATTTAAAAAGCAACACACAAGCAATAAAACCTACACTAGAAAATCTGAGATGCCATGAAAAATAACTTAAGTTAAGATTTAATAACCAACACACAATAATAACAATTCATCAAAAACAACACAATAGAGAATAGAAAGATTACTACCAATATTACTCCAAACAAGTGCTTCAAAGTCTAGCTTACAATCTTCAAAATACAAGAACAACTTCAATAATACAAGAAACACAAACGAAGGAGATGTCACCCTCTCAAACACTTTCTAAGAAATTCTAACTAAAACTAACCTAACTAAACTAAAGATTATCAACTAGGTTTTAGAGCAATGGAATAGTAAAATGGCTTGGAGGAGATGAAACAAGTCCAAAACCACCAAGGAAGGGATAAGGTTGGTGGAGAGAGGGCTGGGATACACACACACACACACACACACACACACACACACATATATATATATATATATATATATATATATATATATATGGATGCATAGGCAAAATCATCAAAATGGGTCAAAAACTACAAAATTTCCTGCGTCGCAGTCGATGGACTGACTACCAGTCGATCGACGGAAACCCTATCGATCGACTACTTCATCCTCTACGACAAAACTTTCTGCCGAGCAGTCAATTTATGCTTGTTCAGTCGATCGACTGCATGCCAGTCGATCGACTGGCATTGCTGCTCCCGACTCGGTTTTTCTCGTTTTCCGCTCTAGACGTCTGCCGATTGTCATTCTAGGTTCGTGCTATATTCCCTTGCTTGTCCATTCCATAGCGAGTCGAATGTAATGCCCTAAGCATGCGCGGGTCCCTCTTGGTCATTCTACGGCCAAAAATACAAAAACGAGTGAAAAACTACGAAAACATAATAAAAAGCGCACAAATGCTACAAAAACCTAAAACTAACAAAATAGGCCAAATCGACTCCTAATACCTGTAAATGCAAGCAAAACACATGCAGACACGACACAAAAGGGTAATAAATATAAGTACAAAAAACGTGCAAATCAACCACCCCACACTTAGAATGATTGCTTGTCCTCAATCAAACTAAATCTAGAATTATGAAAATACCTCCGGATGATCCTAAACTAATGCACAACAAAACTTGATTTGAGACGTTGAATACTACAAAGTTTGTTAGGTTGATCAAAAATGACGACAATGAAGCGTTGACCAAGAAAGTTTAGATCGACTCCCAGAACCTAAAAGTACTAGGTAACCCTCCAAGTCGGTCCCCTTGTCCTTGCCCCGGCTAAGGTCTATCCACGCTCGAACCGTTAATCGGCTCCCTACTAGCCTCAGTCATCTATGACTCTCTTTGACAAACAAAATCTAAAAAGGAAAAAGGAAATGTTAAAGGGTTGCACATTTATTATGTAATAACTTCAAGTATTTATAACGTATCTTTGCTTATTCATCATTTTTTTTATTTCTCCATTTTTTCTTTTTTTTGGTATATACAATACAAGGAGAATTTAACGGCTCCGATCACTCGTTGCTACTAGCAACTTACAATATTCTTGATCGAGCACATGGAGTAATTGACGACTCCAAAATAAAAAACAAAAACCCTATAGAGAGTGTTCGATGACGAGGCTAGTTGAGGCATTAGTTCTACATTGAGCTTAAGGATAGCACGAAGCTAAAGCCGAATAAAGTTTCTAACATATCAAATTACCTAAGTACACTAAATCCGATCGAAATTCTAAACTTACTAATCATATCATCAAAACCGCATCACTTCGCCAAGGTTCCAAGCAATATAACACACATACTTCTCGAATTATCACAAGCAAGCATACAAACAATCTTAAAAACCTAAGGCGAAATCTAACCACCCCACACTTAAAACCTAGCAATATCCTCATTGAAAATTAAGTTAGAAAGTGGTAAAAAGTGTAAAGGGAAAAGAAAATGCCCCTATTCTCGAGCTTGTGATGATGCGGTCGTGCATAAGTCCTCTCTGGGAGTCGAGACAAGCGATCTACAAGAAATAAACAAACGGGGGGTTGCAAAAACAAGTTATGTACAAAAATTGAAAATCTTTTTGGGGTTCTCGAAATTTCTATTTTGTTTGGATTTTTTTTCCCTTTTTCTTTCTTTTTGTTTTGAAACTGGGTTGCCTCTCAATAAGCGCTACTTTAGCGTCTATAGCTCGACGATTTATACAAGTGACGCTATCCGGGATCCAAGAAGAGGTGGCGATCATGCTACGCCTTGGTGTTCTCTAGTAGACACACCGGGTGATAAAAGATCACCCAGGTGAGCAAGTCGGAAGATCAAAACAACAAAAGCGCGGGCTTGCTTCGGAGGTCAGATGAGTGAGTACTCGACCACCAAAACTTGATCATCGCAAAATGGGTCTACGTATTCCTTCGTCTCCCCGACCGCCATCTCCTCTCTCTCATGTTTAGAAGTAGTCATAGTCAGGCTGAAGAGAGTAGGATCCAACGCGTTCCCCACTACCTCTTCCACCGCCTCTTGTTCAAGTAGACATAAGGCATCGGGTGGTGGTAGAAGAGGCTCGACTATCTCCACATCTTCCAAAACTGGCACAACTTCATCATCCTCTACAAAATCAAGCACGAGAGGGGTATCGCTGACTTCCGGCCCTTTCTCCTCACCCACTAATTCCACCTCCTTACACCCCTCTTTCACAAGACCGTTAAAGCTTGAATTGCCATAAACCAAAGTGGGATCCACCACATCAAAGATGGGCATCTTGTCAACACAAGGTTGTTTTAACTCGTCCACATCATTGGAAATTTGCTCTATTTGAGTCTCCATGCGAGCAAGGCGTTCATCCATTTGTCTAACCGCATCCATGATCTCGGCTAAAAGAGACTCTAAGTTCAAGGGTTGGTACATAGACAAATCTTGAGAGAAAGTGGTGTAAGGATCATCGCTCGAAGTATACGAACTTGAGGTGGGTAGCTTGTAAAAGTCATAGCTCGAAGAATAAGAATCATAGGTTGGTGGAGCATACGAGTCAAAGCTTGGGTAAGAAGAAGGCGGGTCAAGTGGAGCATATGGATCGTCAAAACCCGGATCATAAGAATCATGAGTCGATGCATACGGATCCATGCTCGGGTTATGGGAATGTGAAACCGGTGGAGAATATGAAGGACTTGGGCCGGAATAATTAAAAGGGTGGGCCCATTCTCGATTGGTCGAAGCATACGGGTCATCATAAATCAAGGGGAACCGATAGCTTGGAGGCTTGGTGTACGGATTTGGACATTCGAGAGTTTGGGTACAAGGGTCATCATATGCCAAACTAGCTCGGTAGTTTGCTATCTCTGGTCGGATCGATCTAGCGGACCGTGAGGTGATGATGCGAGCCCAGAAGATACTCGCGGTGGAGGCATCCTTTGATCGTCGTGTGTGTGGGCGGGCGACATCGGATTCTCGAATGAATGGGTCATCGTTCGCTCTCGTCTGGGAAATCACGTACCTTGCATACACAACACTCAACCAAGGATTACGGGCATCGAACGTAAAATAAAAATCTAATCTAACTACTAACTAAGATAATAAGAGAAGTGATTATGAACACCATTAGCCTTAATCTATCCCCGGCAACGGCGCCAAAATTTGATCGAAAAATTCTTATCACTCTAAGAAATCATCTCCGTAATAGTACAGAGTCAATTGTAGAGCGGTAAGTTTTCCCTAGTCGTGTCTCTCGAGGATAGATATTATCGGCGATCGGTATTTTTACTTAATCTCTTGTTAATCGTAATTAAACTAATCTACACTAGGAAAGCATTAAGTCATTTTTTTGGTTTGAGTTTTATGCTAAAGCTTGAATTGAAATGAAAACTTGAAATTATTAACTAAAGCAAAAGTTAATGAACATTAAAAGCTTGCTTGAAAATGACTAAGTTTAATGAAACTAATTAAACACTAATTAAAAACTTTAAATAAATTAAAAACTACTAAACTTAAGAAAGCTTGTAAATCTTGAAAGATGAAATGGAGGGAAAGTCAAATCTTAAAACTTAAAAGAAGTCAAAGAGCATTAAATGTGAAAATGCCAAATTGATTAAAGAAGAAAGTTCCATAAATATTTTAAATACCAAATGTTTGTTTACACATAAAGGGTAAAAAGCTTCAAATGAAAATGCTTCAATGGAGTTTGCAAGAAGAAATTTAAAAGGCAACACACAAGCAACCCTTGTGGGAGAAACCCTCGTAGAGGAAAGAGTACCCTCCCCACTCCAGTAGTAGAAGGAACAGAACAAAGCGATAAAGAACGCTAAAAGCCACAAGTCGGCTAAAAGAAATATCAGGCTGCAACAAGCAAGTCGTGACCTAAAAAGCAGTAATACCAAGGTCCCCTGCCGGACCGAGATTAGACTGCCATCCGAGGGACTGATGTCAGGATCGTGATGAACGGTACACCGTTTTACCCAAAATATCATCGTTCACCAGATCTAAGAGAAACGCCGGGGGTGACGTGAACCAGACATAACGAGGAGAATCAAATTTGGAGAGCGCATCAGCAGCGCGATTGCCTTCTCGATAAACACGCAAAACCATGAACTCGTTCGAGGTAGTGAGAAAGAGAATCCGACGTCACCGAGCTAGGAAGTGCCAAGGGACATCCAGGCTACGCTTCACTAAAAGCTCCACCACATACATCGAGTCGGATTCCAGCCAAACCCGTCTCCAACCTCTTTGATCAGCCTCCTCGACCGCAATGATCGCGGCCTCCATCTCAGCCCCAAAGGCGTATCCCTGGTCTAGCGATCTTGAAAAACCTCCTTTCACAAAGCCCCGACACGAGTGGAAAATACCCGCCACAACGCAATCTCCAGGACAGCCTAGAGCACTGCCATCTGTGTTCACCTTAATCCAGCCAGGTGAGGGAGGCAACCAGGACACAGGGGTAAAGGTGGGCGGAGGCGCGGGCCTACCACGCACATCCAATTTGCGCAAACAGATCAAGTCCGAAACCGTATTTGTCATCGGTCCGTTATCAAGGGCGGAAAACTCTAAAATTAGCGAGCGGATGAGAATAAGAGCCTCTGTGGTGGAAGGACGAACTCCATTGTGGGCGAAATTGCACCTGAGATGCCAAATCGTCCAGATCGTCGAGATGAAAGCCGCTTTGCAAAGGAAAAGTACCTGCACACTAAAACGACAGTCAATAGCAAAAACAAAAAAATAATCAAAACCACCTGAAAGGGGGAGCTGGATGGCATATTTTTGTTGTTAGTAGCTCTTATTTTTGTATAATGAAAATATAATTGTCAGAAGTATATTTTGATGAGTTAACAACATGGCATATTTTGTTTTGATAATCTCCTCAGGTGTGAAACATTCTGACAAATTTTGTGATCACAAGTTTGAATTGACTAGAATCATTTGTCCTTAGATTTTTTATTGTTGGTGTTTTTGAATCACATTTTTTATTGTTGGTGTTTCTGGAATATTTCAGATGTCAAGGGTAGTTATTGTAAATCTATTTCTTTAAGCATTCTTTAAAAACTTTGTTTTGCATGACTGGTAAGGTATTGGAATTTGTTTTACTAATTACATTAATTACCCGTATACCTATTTATTTCTATTTTACAAGTTGTACCCTCGATTATAGACTTTATTTTTGTCATTTAAAAATGGGTATTTAATAAGGTATTGAATCTTTTTATTTGGTTAATTACAATAATTATCTAGATGTTTAACCTAATTACAGAATAACCCTCTATTATTTTCTATTTTATAAATTAAACATCCAGTTACAGATTTTTTGTCTTATATGTCTTATAGCCCAACCTGAAGGGTTTTTTTTGTAATTATTTTTAAGAAAAATTATTTATTAAAAGTATTATTTGAATTAGTATTTGCATGAATGGAGATCATTATTTCCACTTATTGACTGTTTTGCAATGACTATAAATAAGAGTCAATGTCAAACTCTATCCAATGTTGGTTTGTTTGTACTTACCAAGACCTGTTTTTAGCCATGGTCAGCTTTATGTCTCCATCTCTCGGGTGAAGAGTTGTAAAGGATTGAAAACCTTATGCTGCGACGACGATGGTAACATTGTTAATAAGACAACAAACGTTGTTTACAAAGAAAATTTCAAAACCTCAAGTGAACTTTTTCTTTATTACATGAACAATTCAATTTTCAATATTTAAATTTTATTTTTTTAATTTTATTTTTTTATGTATTTATTTTGTTATGCCCCGTAATACGCGGTGTCTACACTAGTGGGTTCTAGTCACCGTTGGAACGAGTTGGAGAGGAATTTTCTTTCTTTCTATATTGAGGCTGATGGAATAAGATTTTTTATAGACGTAATACTAAATGGCTAATATAAATAAATTATTACAAAGTAGATATACAACTTATTTGACATTATTTATGTATAAAGTGTAATTATACTTATGTTTAAAGTTCTTTACATTATTAATTTCATAATTATAATATAATTAAAATAATTGTTTAATAAGATATTTATTAGATTTCATATTGTTTAATTGTTTAAAGTGTAATTGTTTAATAATTGTTTAATAAGATATTAAATTCATATGTTTATATCATATTATATGAAAACCAATATCTATTGTTTACATATTGTACTTGTAACATAAGATAGAACAAAAATAAGTTTTTTTTAAAATAATTGTTAGATTCTTATAATTCTCATATTATTTGTATAATATTTAAAATATACTAATAAATAAATAAGTGTTACTATGTATGTATTACATATGACTTCACTAGGTATTGTGAACGCTCATTGATACTACGTGCATATTCAGTGAGCGACCCAAAAAACTTTTTTAGGGGAGCCCAATTAGTAATATCATAAGATTAATATAATTATAAATTCCAAAAATAAAATAAGTTGATAACAATATAAATTTATACATAAAATATTCTACTTAATTTGGGGGGTTCAATTAATAATAGCATACAAACAAATAATTTATACATACACACTACAACAAATGAGACCAACTGGAAGGACAGAAGTCGTTCCTACAAGTGTTGTTGTCTTTGCTTCTGATCTATAGGAACGACATGTTGTTCCAAAATTGTCGCTCCTATAGGCATTTGCCTGTATATCTATAGGAACGACTTGTGTCGCTCTTGTATCTTAAATACCAATAGGAACGATAAGTTGTTCCAAAATTGTCGCTTCTATAGAATTCTGCCTGTATATATATAGGAACAACTTTGTGTCGCTCTTGTAGATTAAATACAAATAGGAATGACAAGTCATTCCAAAATTGTCGCTCATATAGACTTCTGCCTGTATATCTATTGGAACGACCTTATGTCGCTCTTGTAGATTAAATACCAATAGGAACGACATGTCGTGCCAGTTCTTCAAATTTCTGGGTCTCAAAAATCTCGTATTTATAGGTCTATAGGAACAACAAATCGCTCCAATAGTGTTACACAAATTAGAGCAACATCTCCTTCCTATTTTGTCATTCCTATTGATTGTGCACCTATTCAAACAAAATTTTGTTCCAATTTTTCCGTTGCCAAGTTTATTAGGTATCCAGAAAAAACCATTATTATAAGTTAAATTTAAAAGATAGGAACTTATAACTCAAGATAATTCGATATTAAGCATATACATTGCAACACGCAACTTGTACACTTCAAATTATATCAACCAATCCTATTAATTCCACCATTAGCTACAGTAGTCAAAACGATTCAAAACGATTATACACTTCAATACCAAACTAAGGTGAAGATCCATCATGCTCGTCCGCATCACGGGCCTGATCATCATCAAGCATATCCTCTATCTCAACTTCTATCCCAACCTTTAACTTAAGAAGAGGAACAAAAAAAAACATATATTCTTGGTATAAATTGTGAATTAACAGATTTTTTTTTTCTATTAATATTATGTCATAATTTTCTTATTTTTCATTCTTACCACAGCACAGAAGGAACAAAACATAAAATAGGTGACTTAAACATGACTAACTGATAATATAACTTAACTATAAGTCCTCATGATGGGACTAAAGATGTTAAAAAGTACTGATAATAACTGTACAGATTCCCAAGTTCAAATATTTTCGGCATTTGCAAGGCAACAGAGCTCATATATTCCCTGAAGACCAGTCCATCAGTTTCTTGTCTCGTGTCTTAATCATACACCCCCCCCCCAAAAAAAATGTATGTGTTCGGCCACTTGTAATCGGCAAAGATAAGAACAAGGCCATCCTTCATAAGCAGAATTTTCATGCACTAACTTTCTCTAGTGGAAGTGCATTTTGAGATTTTTCTTGCCTTTTTTTGTCCAACTACTTAGTTTGCGACATCAGCCTCTGATAACCTTCTTCCTTCTCCCGTGTCTTCGATTTTCCTGCATTTCTCGATTCAGGCTTCCAATTCGCCTTAATGAGCGATTGGCCCAACAACTCAGCAATATCAATAGCCATCGTCTCAGCCTTCTTAACATAAGGAAACCTTTTCTCTTCGAAATGATTCGACAACCACAGTGTGAATTAACAGAATTAAATCAAATTATATTATAATTTGGCACCATTTAATTCCTTATAAGAAACATATACGTTTACCTTTAAGGTGAATCAAGATAGCACTCGTGACCTCATTGAATCTTAAATTCAAAACTTTCTCTGGAATTCTGCACCAGAAAAAGAGGATGTATCTCTTAAACAAACAAATGAATTTTTTTTTTAAAAAAAACTGCTTGATATAACTTCATCACATGTCACTAACATCAATTAAAATTGAAGAAGAAGAAAAAGGAAGAGAAGGATAGGCATGAGATATTACTAATTACTGTATCACGACCCAAAATATATATATTAAGGTTGCTGCAATACATATTTTACAACGCATGCTTGTCAGCTTAATGAAAAGAGAAGAAAAAGCAGTCGCATCTAAGAACAATACTCAATTTTGTATGCTTTGAAACAACATTTATTTTTGAAGAACTGCTATTTGACCAAACATTATTCTCGACCCACACAAGAAAAAGATTTGAAAATGGCCAATCAATTTATTAATTAATTAACCTCGTTTGCATTCATGCGTCTAGAAGCCGAGCTGATTATTTTCAAATCGTACTCCATATAGAAATTCTGCTGCAGAATATTACCCAAAGTCATTGCAGGCCCCTGCCAGACTTTCCCTTTGGCTGAGGGGATACTCGTTATTATAGCCAATCAAATAACTCCCGAATCTCTCATAAAGTAATCCTCCAGTGGCCGAACCATTTTCCGACCTCCTTTGAGATAAAAGCTTAATCCTTGTAAATAATCCAATGATTGTTTTCCTGATACATCATAACACAACCCCAACCCCGAATATTTTCCGGCCTCCGTGGCCCTGCTGTAATTATTCGCAACTTGCTTTACGAATTCTCGTGCGACCAAATCAAACACCAGTTTCTCCATGAAGGTGAGGGTGGTGCCGGAGTCAATGATTGTGCCATCACTCCCGTTGGTTGCCGACACCAGGTATGCAGACGGCAAATTGACGTTGACCCCGCCGACGCATATCTTCTTTACCTTGACGTAGTAATATTCCAGAAATGCGGGATGCGAAGAAACATTTGGGTTCTTGAGGAACGGGGTAGTGTACTCGATTGCACCGCGTCCTTTGGTTTCATTGGTGGTCAGAACTAAATCACTACTCACGGTAGTGTTGTCCATGAATTGTAAAAGAGGGAGCAGACACACAAAATCGCACAAACGTCTAAAATTGCACACACAACCCAACAGGAAGACAGATAGACCAGTAAAATATAAACAAGTTACCTCAACATTTCCTTCATAATCATCGGCCATCTCAAGCTTTTTCAAGATCGGGCAAGCCAAAAGAAACCCAGTGGAGTAGGCTATTTCATATAAGGCAAGTGTCAGATTATGAAATTATTGTGAGAAATAATTTAATAAAATGGGTAACAGATAAATGCAATACTAGTGGCATAGTTGGTAAAACCAACTTCCAGGCCAAAGTGAGGCAGCTCCTGGGCATAAGCAGCAGGGAGGACATGATCACCAGTGATGCTAGTAGAATGGGCAACTATGTCTTTGTTGGTCTATAAAGCCACGTTAAGGTAACTAACATGATATATTCGCTCAAAATAACATGAAATCAGTTATAAGTACTAAGAATTTCAAAGAATGGCAAAAAGAATTTCCAATAAATAACTAAATCTGAGAATCAAGTAGGGACTAAAACAAATGAAACCCATCCACAAAAGAGCACTAGTTACCAGAAACAAACGATATAGGAAAAAAATAGAGATGTGCAAAAATGGATACAAATCGCACAACAAATCGGTATTTTGGGGTGTTGTACTTGTTCTTGTCCTGATTGATCAGGAGAACCCTTGCACGGTAGTCGGTTTTCCCCTCTGAATTAAAACATAACAGAGTCAAGATATGTTATATCTAAAACATAAAAGCATAAAAAAAGTCAGTGGTGACTTACGCCTCCTTCTCTTGAACTTAACTTGGAAACGTCATATTTGATGGCGACGCCGGTGAGGGTATCAAATTTAGATACGGTGTGTAGTATGTGATTCAACCCACAGTTCAGAGCTACGCCCACGGCGGCGGAAGGCGGAGAGGGAATCGGAAGTGATCTCAACGGCGGCGACGACGATGATCCTACTGGAATTCTGGCTAAAAAATCCACCCCGCCATTATTATCATCAGTTCTCCTCTCTTCTTCCATCCGTGATATATAGATATATAAACCCCAATAATAAATAGAGAAATTTCATGGATCTGTCGACAATATTAACTTTAGATAAGAAGATTTGGGGTAGAGCTTGGAGGAGGGAAATTGTTCCGTGAAATATTTGTTTTGCCGCTTTCAGGAATGCTCCTCAATTTTTCGCATTGCCGCCCGTTGTGTGTTTTCTTCTTTTTTCACATTGCCGCCCATGTTTTTTGGCATTTCTTTTTTTTTTTTATGTCCATTTATTTTATTTATTTATGCATATAATTTGGTATTATTAAATAAATAATATAATTTTAATTAGAAATTGATAAAATATTATACATTCAAATAAATTTGAAATTTTAGGTCGGGACGCCAATCATATACGCTCGTGCCG
>BMAC01000326.1:85812-96984 GCA_014905375.1 Phtheirospermum japonicum | reverse complement strand
GAGTTACATTACGTGCTGGATTATCTCACGGTTCTGCTAGACCAATCCACCGTAATAAAGTAACTTCATCAGGACCATACCTATGCAACTAGCATGGGATAAAAGATATGGAATGCCAATAAGTATAAAAGATATTATTACGAATAAAAACCGATTGTATTACAAGAGAATGGTCAGACCACAGCCACAAGTTGGCTTGTTGGTCACCTTATTCTAACAGTGGTGTGTAACGAGCCCTTGGCTTCATTATCTTACCCCTATCCTCGATAAGGTGCAACTCTGGCCTAATTCTCATTCTCATTAGATCACGTCTTGCATTAAGAGTATTCTTCGACTTCAGTGGATCATCCATGATGGTCCCCACGACACTATCACATATATTCTTTTCTAAATGCATCGTGTCGATATTGTGTTTCAAATCATTACTAGACCAGTAAGGGAGCTAAAAGAAATACTTTTTTTCCAATTCAACTCATCTGCATATTTACGGGTCCCAGCACCACCATAACTCTTATGTTTCTCAAATATATTTGGTTTGACTCAATTTAGTTGGATCAATATGTCTTTCATTGTTTTTTTAACTGGAGGACTCTGACGTTTTAGTAGACCGTTGAAGTCAAGCGAACTCCTCCATCTATGGTGTATCGAAAGAAACATTCTAGTACCAAAGTATATTACCTTTCCCAATACGCGCATAGATGGGGTTTCATCATTACATGTGGGACAAGCCATGTAACCTTGCCCGCTCCACCCTGACAAAGTACTTCTTGTTGGGAAGTCATTAATTGTCCACATTAATGCTGCTCGCATGCGAAATAAACCACAATTTTTTGTGGCAGCGTCAAGTGTGTCCACACCAACTGACCACATAATTTTCAATTCATCAACAATAGGCCGTAGGAAGATGTCGAAATCTTTTCCCGGGGATTTAGGTCCAGGTATCAATAGTGTCAGCATCAAATACTCCGATTTCATGCATAACCTTGGTGGAAGATTATAAACTGTCAATATTACTGGCCACATGCTATACACCTGACTCATATCACCAAATAGGTTGACGCCATCAGCCGCAAGTGCAAGACGAACATTGCATCGCTCACTAGAAAACTCTGGATGTCTAGTGTCGAATGCACGCCATGCTTTGCCATCCCTCGGATGAGTCATAACATCTGCACTTGTATGATACCCAGTACTATGCCAACGCATAAGTTTTGCGGTTTCTTCCATTGCAAATAACCTCTTCAACCTTGGGATCATAGGGAAATATCGCATAACCTTATGTGGAATTTTGCTTTTAGAACCTTTTCCACTATTCTCTCGCCAACGTGATTCTCCACAGACTGGACATGTTTCTTTATTGGCATGCTCTTTATAAAACAATGCACAATATACTTACGTACATGTATGTTCTCATAGCCGAGACCCAAACTTTAAAGCAACTTCTTAGCCTCATAATGCGAGTTGACAAGTTTCATCGATGGGAATGAGAGTTTCAATAACTTAAGCAACTAATTAAATGATCTATTTGTCCACTTGTCATTCACCTTGATATTCATCAACTTCACAAGAAAATTTAATGAAGAGAATGATAAAATCCCTTCATACAATTTAGTGTCCATTGCCTCGTACAAGTTATGATACTGCTCGCCGGGCTCTCCAACCCATACTCATCATCTGGGTCCACGTCTGCCATCATATTTCTCATTTCATCCATCATTTCAAAGTCAACGGCTGACGGACCAGGTTCGTGTTCTGGTAAATGCTCTCCGTGGTAAATCCAAATATCATATGATGCATGGAACTGATTCGAACTTTTGTGTACCTACTTATAAATATTTGTCAAAAATTTAAAAGCTCGCCCGCAAGAGAACGGGATCGCGTGTATGTTGGTAAGTTGAATCGAATCGTCTCTCAAGGAAAACTAGGCTCGGAAGTTCCTTTTGTGTTTGTTGTTCATGAATAAGAAATAAAAATAAAAATAAACACAAGAACGGGGTTTTGTTTGAATTGTTTTAAGAACTAGGATTTAATTAAAACTAAGGATTAATTAAAATACGATCTAATTAATTAAATCTAAGATTATTTAAATTAAGAACTAATTATCTAAATTATCTAAATCTAAAATTAATTTACCTAAGAGAAGTTGGATCTAGAAATTATTTATTCTTAGAGAAACTTAATTAATTGATTTTTTAAACAATTAAGAAAACTAGGGTTCTAGAGCTTTGATTCGTCTCCACAATCGCTTGGGAAGACCCAATTGATAGTTCACAACGAATCTAAGCTCTAGACCCATTAGATCTAACCAAAAACAATCATCATAATCAAAGTTTCAATCCCAACACAATCACAAGAACGATTCGTCATGAAAATAATAATTATTAATTAAAATAATTAAAAGAATGCAATTAAATTAAAAGGCAAGGAAAATAAATACTTACTAATTAAATTAAGACGAATCGCGGCGTTTTGGTGAAGAGAACCACGAACTAATATTAATCTAAACTAACTAGGACCTAATCTAAACTAATCCTAAAAACTAGAGATTTAAAACTAAAATTATGAAGAGAAACTAGAAAACAACTCGGCACTCGTCAGGGTTGTCAGCCTCTAAGAGGTCTTAGAAACCTAGGAAAAGTAAAAAGTAGGAAAAAGTAACCTAAACTATGTTTGAAATCCGAATTATGGGTGTATTTATAGTTGTGGGATGATTTTGGGCCGAAATCAAACTTTTATGTCGGTTCTGGGCCTTTTTAACGGCAGTGTTAACTATAAGGTAGCGTTAGTAACCGTTATAGAAAGCTACCGTCAGAGCCTCTGTCCTTCAAGGATACTATAACGGTTCCAGCAGAATAACCGTTATAGAAAACTGGCAGCTTCAAATTCTTGCTACTTCTTCGCCGGAAAGCTCGATCTTTGCCTCTCGATCATCATACTTCATCTATAACGTGCTGAACTCTTTCAGTTACTTAGATATAAAGTGAAAAACTATAAATAATCACTTATTTGCATCAATCTAGATCAAAAGGCGGTAAAATAAGGTGGAAGTACAAATATACGAATTTAAGCTTAATCTATCCAACTTATACCAAAAGTAATAAGAAAAATAAACTAAAATAATACAAAAAAGCAAGACAAATCCGTGCTAATCAGGAACCCATACCTCTGAATATGTTGCACGAACACTTAATCAAGTCTGTCTTATTCACAAGAGGCCCACACATGTTAATAAATTCACTCACTCCACGCCTAAACCCTGGTGACATTTTATTTGTAATTTGCGTCCATCTCTTATCCATCACCATATTTGAAAGATGGAAAAAGAAAAACGACCAAAATAATTAGGTAGATTCTTAGCTCCTCTATTATAAATTATTTGCGAAATTCATCTATTTTACATTTATTTAAAAACACTACCCCTAGGGTGTGGGTTAGATTCTTTGATTATGATCTTTCTATTTCGAATTTTTTTTATTTCATTTATTTTATGCATATTTACATAAACTACCTTTTTTTTTCAGTATTTAACATATAACTGTGGATTGATTAAAAAAAAATCACAAAGCACAAAACAACCCAAAAATATTAGAAGACTATAATACATAAAATTACAATTTTCCTTCTATTTGAGTGTGCGTATGATGTGCATTAGCAAACTTCTATTCTTTTATTTTGAAAACAAACACAAAAATAGATAACTTATTGGAACGATAAAACCAAGATTCTAGAAGGACAAGTCCTTCCCAACACAATTACTTAGTACACGACAAAATCAATTTTCTGGAAGGACAAGTCCTTCCAAAAACTAGAAAAACAATTTACCCCCAATTTATCAATCATTGCTGCAAATATCTTGAAATATAACAAAAAATAAACACACGAGGCAGGGAGAAGCAATTTATCAATCATTGCTGCAAATATCTTGAAATATAACAAAAAATAAACACATAGGCAAGGAGAAGCAATTTATCAGTCATTGCTACAAATATCTTGAAATATAACAAAAAATAAACACACGAGGCAGGGAGAAGCAATTCATCAATCATTGCTGCAAATATCTTGAAATATAACACAAAAACAAACATTGTAGGTAGGGAGAATTGAAATTGTACCTGTATTTTATTTTCTCAGGTTCAGTTATTGGAAGGACATCATAACTTTCTGGAAAGACAAGTCCTTCCAATTACAGGAAGAAAATTCTCCACTCAGCCATGACTGCAAAAATATTTAGAGATGAGAAATTTTGAGATGATAAATGTCGAAGCTGGAGGAGAAACATGAATTAATATTGAAAAAATGGGGGAGGAGGTGAAAATTAGGTGAAGGGTATTAAATGAGGTTAGTAATATTTTGGAAGGACTTTTCTTTAATTGGAAGGACTTGTCATTCCAATAGATACACCATTAAATTGGTGCTCTATTGGAATGACAAATGTCGTTCCAATATATTGACAATCTGTTGGAACGGTAATTATATTTATAGGAACGACAATTATCGCTCCTACAGGAACGACTTTTATATATCGTTCCTATATGTTTACCTTATAGAAAGGATAAATTTGTCCTTCCAATTTTGTCCTTCCAGTTGGTGTCATTTGTTGTAGTGACATACCCACAAAATTAACACAAACTAACATGGGATTGAAAAATAAATATGAAATTACTGAACAAGAGATTGATAGAAGATATTTTGCACAAAGATAGAAGATGAGGAAAATTATTATTTTCATGAGAATATGAGAATAAGACTTTAGGGAAAATATATAAATAATATATTTTTGTAAATTACAATAAATTTATATAGTTCTCAAATTTTTTAAAAAAAAAGTCAAGTCAACAACTTTTTGGAAATTTGTTATAATTTAAAACCGTGAAGGGTTTAAAATAAAAACCATAAGAAGAAGCGAAACAAAATAATCCTGAAAAGAAAACCACTGGAAAAAATAATGCCTATAAATCTTTATTATGCAATTCAAACCACAGACCTCATGTTTAATAATCAAAAACTCTATGTGAGTCTCCCGCTGTGCATACTCACTAAGCACTACATTCATGCACATTGAGTACTATATACATAATACTCTCTTAAGTACTAGCACACTCGCTAAGTATTATGATTTGTAAATACTTGTGTGTATGTTTGGTATATTTTCTTGTCTTGTTTTGTGTTCTTTAGTTGGGTATGGTCGTGTTTTATTTTATTTTTCTTTATTTTACATATTTATAGCTTGTGTCGACTTTTTAGGTTTTTTTTTTGGCATTTTTCTCGTATTTTCGTAGATATTTATGTTAGTTTGAGTTTTCTTGGTTTTAGGACGGTCGAGCGGGCTCTAGCTCGTTCTTAAAGATCTCAACTAGCTCGATTCAATGAAAATACGACCCGAACCCATGAAGTATAGGCGTTGAGTGACCTAACATCGATGAGTCGTCGATGGGCAATCGACGCGCTCTTCCCGCCCCCATCGACGACATGAATTAACTGACCTACCGAGGATTTCTTGTAACCGTTGATTGACACGCAATCAATGGGCCATCAATACATGACCATTTTGTCACCGTTGACTTCCTTCACCGATCGACAGTCATCGACGGTGTGACTCCGTCGATCGATGATCGATATTTTTCGACCATTTTTGGCAAAGTTACCATTTTGCACCCATCACTGCTATATATATTTATACACTTCTCAGTTGAAAAGAGAGACTTTTGGGTTACATTTTGGAAGTAGAACAATTTTCTTACCGAACCTAACCCCCTTTCCCTCACATCTTCTTCAAGCATGAACCTCTAAACCCTCTCTTGGTTTCTTACTTTTTATGAGTTTAGTTTATAAACTAGTAGTTATTTTGTGTGGAGAAGCTTATTACATTGTGGTAATTTTGTAGTATTTTTACTTTTGAGAATTGAAGATTATTGCTAATTAGGGTAACTTTTTGATTCATGTTTTATAACTCTTTTCTTGTCGAATGTATAAATAGACTATTGATTCTCTTGTGTAATTTGGATTTTGGATGTTTAAGTTTTCACCATGTGTTAGTGAAACCCCATTTTTCCTCCATTATTGCACTCTTGTTCTTGTTTTCAAACTCTTTTCCTATTTTCATAGTTTAGGAAATAGGTAGTGAAAGGTAAATATGTTTATCTATGTTAGTCCTTTCATGCATAAGGTTGTTATTGTATTCTAAATTATTTGTTAGGAAATGTTCAAGCATTGTAGTTCCTTTGACTTTCTAATTGTATTTTGAATGCTCTCTTTTCTCCATGCCTTCTTTTATCTTATGTGTGCTTGATTTATGAATTCATGAATTTCACTTGATTTTTCTTTTAAAATTATTAACTTTCAAATTACTAATATTCAGGGTTTTCATGATTGTATCTTGCTCTATGCATTCATATTTTTTTCTCTAAAGCTTTAGTTTAATAATCTTTAGCATGATAAATAAAACACCAACTAAAATTGATCTTGTGTTTAGTGTAATTTTTTGAAAACAAGTATCTTATTTTTCATTGTCATTCCTTGTGAGACACGGTTTGTCATATCACCACACTATGATCGGCCTCGTTCTCTTGTGGGAGATCATCAAATCATTTGTAAAAATCGTGTGTTTGAGATCACTTCATATTATATGCATATTCAATGAATATTATACATGCACGCTCTTCATATACTCACTAAGTACTGCATGCATAATCAATAAGTACAACATGCATGTTAACTAAGTACTATGTACATGCTCATTAAGTATTTCATGTGTGAAGCCCAGTCTATTTACCCTTATAATTTATTTAAATAAATTTTATTATTCTTTATATCACTATTTTTATTTCATTTCAATCGAAATATTTTACTACAATAAATCTTATTAGAATATATTTTAGATGTTTTGAGACTTTTATTGTTATTTTTTATTTCATAGCGGGCGCAAATACACATATTATATTTTTATTTTAACTCGTTGTGTTTAATCGGACTAAAAACCCTTTAAACATATCCTAATTAAATAGGTCCAAACCTTTGATCCCAAGGTTGACCCAAATATTTGAGCCCATAAACGAAGCCCAAAAGGAATCCCAATTCTAAATCGCCTTTGCTTGGTATATCTTCTCAGACGATTTGACTGATCCTGCCCTTGCTACGCCAATTTATTTCTTTCATTTTTTGGTCTCACGCCCTTTTTAACCACCACCTTTGACAGCAAAATTTCATCGGACTCATGACAAAAATCTACCTTGCGCTTTGTCTCTCGATCTTTGTGATTCACTGTTTGCACTCAATGTCAATGTACGTCTCGTATTTTTTAATTCTCTTCAAATCTTGATTGTTCTAAATGTTATTTTTCACTTATTTGTCACGAAACCTTCAAGAAATTGATGTCGACTAGTTTCACTTGATACACTAATTAATATATCTTCAGTACTTATTACCCAGTCTACTTGATTATTCAAGAAATTCGATATTTTACTTTCAAGTTCTTTCAATCATTGTAATTTACAAAGGTTTTAAGTCAGCACTCTTTTTTTTGTGTGTGAAACAATCTTTTTGATCGTATAACCGACAAACAACACTTAATTCCCAACCATACTTGGTTGGAAATCACACAACACGCATGTACACGGTACACATATATATATGCACACACTCCAATGATTATGACACCAAATTTGAAAATCTAAACATGTAGTATATTGACACGAGCGGAGGTCACAGTTATAGCCAACTGAAGTTTAGTGGTACGCGAAGCAACGGAGGATGAAAATTAAGATTATAAACTACTTTATACCCATTTTTCCGACAGTTGGAACATCGAATTAAAATCAGACTCCGACTTTGGGACAAGGGTGGTGAATCGATTTACATGACATTAAATTAATTGAGTTTCATCATAAAAAAGTGACGACGGTCGACAACAATTTTTTTTTTCTTTTTTTCCGTTGCAAGCTTTTTTTGTTCAGGCATATTCAAGGCCCGTATTAAAAATTTCAAGCAATTTAATAATTAAAAAAAAATGGCTCGTGTGTTTTCAGAGCACATCTAGATTCCTTTTAAAATATTTGGGCACTTTTGGCCTTTGGAATAGGTAAGAGAGTTTAGTTTAATATTAGGGTCTAAATATCAAAAAATAATACTCCTCCGTCCCAAAACGATAGTTCAGTATTCTATTTTTGTCCGTCCCATAAACATAGTTCAGTTATTATATTTAATATATCATTAATTTTTCATTTCCGCACATTTAATATTCTTGAAATACTAGTTTTCTACATGTTAAATTGAAAATTGATGATACAATGTAAATTCTTACAATTCCAACACTGATTTGTATAATAATTAATTGACATTAATAAATTCAAGAAGGGTATAATTGAAAAATACCAACTAAATTAATGATTTAACTATACAAACTTTCTTAATCTGTGTGAAATCAACTACAGGACTATCATTTTGGGACGGAGGGAGTATGAAGTGATCGGAGTATAAGTTGAAATTGGGTGAGGGGATTTTCTAACAAGATTTCCTTAAAAAAATCGCAAATTCAATAAAATCAACAGTAAATCAATACCAACAAATCAAACTACACAAAATTAAATCAAACTAGGTATACCAAACATTACATACATAAATTCAAAAAAATATACGTATCATAAATTCACAACCACAAATCTGAAAACAAAATCACAATGATGAATGTAACATTACATAAATAGTATTTGAAAATCCCTCAGAAACAAGCATCCAATACACAGCAGCAACAAAGGGCAGCGCAACTGCAACAAACCAAACATCTCATTTAGTACAAATTAAGTTATTGTTTTTTTTCAAATGAGGATCGAGTCTTTTGTAATTATGTCAAATATCAAGATATTATTTGTAATAATCTCAAGATATATATAAATAAATAATTATGCTGATAACATATTATAGAGGTGAGAAACAGAACTAACCATCCCTTCCAGAAGCCATCGCCTCTTGACTGAGTGGTGGCCGTCGGAGCTTGGCCATGATCCTGTTGCCCATCTTTCATCGGATAGCCAGCTGGTGGCGGCGGAGCCATGTAACCACCCTGTGGCTCCGCAGGGTAAGCGGTGGCTGGCGGCGGATATGCTGATCATTTAAAAAAACAAACAAATAATTAAACCAGGAATATTTTATTCTTTCCATTAATAAAATTTATAATCAACAATCAGATTGGATTGGACATTAAAAAGAGTCCAAACATAACTTATAATAAAATATTGAGGCCCAAAATCAAATTCCCACATCTTAAGGGATACAAAGCATAATACATACCTTGACTTTGGTTGTAGTTACTCATGATGATGTCTGAATTAAGAGAGAGGGAAAAAGCAGCTAGCCCAGATACTAAATAACAAGTTGATCAAGTGTTTGTGATGATGTGTATGTATGTATATGTGCGATTGTATATATAGAGAGAGATAAAGTGATGGAGTGGTTGCGTGGGGAAAAAAGGAAGGAACAGAGAGGGCGGCGACACCGCGTGAAAAGGCGGAGATATAGATTAGATTAACAAGTCTTCTATAGCAACATTTATTATTTTTTAGATTTTTTTTTAATTTAATTTGAAAGAATTTTATAAGTGTTTGTTTGTTTATTAGTAATTGGCTTATTAATGTTGGAGAGTATCAGATTCGTTACGCGTGGTTGGATTTGGTGGCGATCCTTATCCTTTTCCCATTTCTGCTTGGACCAACTTATTTGACTATTTTGATTTTATGTTTTTAATAATAATTTTATATACTCCCTTCCATCCGGCAAATTATTAGTTGGACCCGGGTGCACCTTATAAGGTGCACCCATTCTTACATATAAAAGTCAATTTACCCATTTACACGCGCCCTTCTTCATTTTTTTTCTGAGTATTCCAATTTCACACGCGCCCTTCTCCATTTCTTTCCCCATCGCGCTTCTCCATTTCTGTTCTTTCTCCAATCTGAACAAAGTCCGAATCGCGCTTCTCCATTTCTTTTCCCAATCTGAACAAAATCTGAATCGATTGCTTCTGATAAATAATCGATCAGCGGCGAATAATCAGATTAACAATCGATCAGCGTCGGTGAACTAGCGAGAACCCGACAAATTACTACAATCGATCAGCGGCGAGTAATCCGAGTAATCCGATTATCGGCGAATCGATTGCTTAACAATCATCAATTATCGGCGAATCGATTGCTGCTGTACAAATTCTTTCAATTCTAAATGGACTTGAATCTGTTACAAGTTCCAATCGACGCGAATCGGATCGAGGGTAAGTTATTTTTTGAAATTGATTTATTTTCGTATTGAATTAGGTTTAAGATATTTCTATTTTTATTGCTGTAGCTATTCCGATTTGTGTTTCTACTGCAATTATTCCGGTTTCTGGGAATGGTGGGAGTTCGAACAATGATGATAGTAGTTCTATTACAGAAGCAGGTATATGATTTCTCCTCTTACGATTCATGAAGGGAATGTGTGATTATCTGTTATTCTGTATGTGATGATATCTGAAATTAGAGTGTGATGATATCGACAATTAGAATGTGATGATATCTGAAAGTAGAATGTGATGATATCTGAATGTACAATGTGATTGATATCTGAAAGTAGAATAATGTGATGATATGTCAGTCTATATGTGATGATATCTGAAAGTAGAATGTGATGATATCTGAATGTACAATGTGATGATATCTAAATGTACAATGTGATTATACCTGAATGTAGAATGTGATGATATGTCAGTATGTATTTGATGCCATCTGAATGTAATATATGATGAGTTGTCTCAGTTTTATGTGATGATACATGGTATTAATATGTGATTAACATTTGTATTTAATCACATATTTTTGGTTTGTTTTATTTTTTTGTCTTATGTAGTGAATGATGATAGTCAGTCAGCTGAGAGAGCAATGCGTGATGATGATTTGGTTGGCATTATTGTGAATTCTGTTGACGAGGCTTATAATTTGTATAACGATCATGCGTTTAGGGTTGGGTTTAGTGTTAGGAAGGGGAAGGATAGGAAGAGGGTTGATGGCTCAATTTCGATGAAAATGTTTCTTTGTTCTAAGGCTGGTAAGAAACAAGTTTCAAAAAAATGTAGGTCTTATTCGAAATTAGATGTGAGAACAGGCTGTCCTTCTTTCATTCGGTTTGATATTGATCGTAGTGGTT
>BMAC01000326.1:60904-75971 GCA_014905375.1 Phtheirospermum japonicum | reverse complement strand
ATCATTACATAGAACATGAATATATCATTACATTGAAATTGTACATATAATCATAAAGACAATCTATATTTTGCAGTAAAATAAATTTCAGAAATGATATAATATTATACAGTTATGAGACATATCATTACAGATCTGGAACATATCATCGGATTGTTCTTGAACATATCATTACTACTATATAAAACTAATATATTCGCAGAAAAAAAGTAATATGAGGTTCACAAATGATATATCATCGCTCAGATCTGCAACATATCATCAGACTGTTCTTGCACATATCATCAAGATGTACATATAAAATCTTATCAAAATTTTTCAAACATAGAACATGCAGAGATTTGAAAGCCTGTAGTTAAAATACAGATGAACTATATCAACATCAAGTGATGGCTAAACCCTAGAATCGGAAGAATTGAAACTATATTTAAATTTTGTGAACTAACAAGCGTTTTGAATGGGAATCAACATTAGTCGACAATGAAACTTCATCAATCGATGCTAAAAGTTCACCAACATTAGCGAACTGAAATCAAAGTTGAATGGGAAAAAAAATCAAAAACTTACTGGAGAAGATAAAAATTGTTGCAGCGTCCGGTGGAAGAAAATTGTTTCACCTTCTGAAAATTGCTTGGAGAAGATGAAAATTGAAGAGTCTGAAAATTGCTGGAGATTGAAGAAATTTTGGTGAAAAAATCGGGAATGAAAAAATCTGAAAATTGCTGGAGGCAGTATCTAAAGTAGCGGGAATTTGCAGAGTTTTTGTTGAAAAAGAAAGGCGCGTGGAATGGCGCGTACAATTCTGATGCAGAAGTACCAAATTGAGTTTACCGACGTGGAATGAAAATTGGGGACCCGGTGCACCTTATTAGATGGTCCCGGGTCTATGGTATACGGACTCCTTCCATCCTTACAAAATAATTTTGATTTTAGGAGTTTAAGATCCTTTTGTATTGAACTTCCATAATTATGTATATTTATTATTTCTAAACTATACTGACTGTGTTTATTATTTTTAAAATGAGCATTGAAAATATATAGAAATAAATAAATTCTTGAAGAGCGTACCATTTGTTCCTTTTTCTCTCTATTTCTTTTACTCGCTTTGTTCAATTGCATATCATGCATATGTGATAAAAAGGCATAGAAAATAGAATGGCAATCTTATTACAAATGCAATTACTGCCTTCATGAATAATGTGTTGGAAAAAAAATAACTTTATTCACTTTGAAATTAAGACATGTCATTGTGCAAGAGTATAGAATAGTTGAAAAATGTACAAGACTTTAAAGCAAATTTATTTCAAGGACTACTTCAAAAGTTCCCCTACCTATTGATTGATGTATGCGGTTTCGGTTTCTCTTCTCTCCTCCCATCCACTTGATCAATGGCAAAATGGTATGTACTTAGTTTAGGTTATGTTTCTGAATTCTGATATTAAAAATACTAAGATGTTGTATGAAAAGTTGTTGATTTATTATATTGTATTTAATAATATTTAATTATGTAGTTGTAAGATATTATTATTTGAATATTTAATTTTTGAGTTTGAAAATAGATGAATATTCGATATTTTGAATCTCGAATATAAAATTTTGAGGCCTAACACAAACGGATCATCAATTACTCAACTCACAAAATAATGTAATACTAATATCAATTATATTAGATGCTTCAGATGTCCTTAAACCAATTTACTGTAGTAATTGAATTAGGTTCGTTACGTGCAATTTAAGATTGTAATTCTAAATTTAGAATTCAATGCCCTTAAGAAATGTAGCATTCCTTGGATACTTCTTGATTAAGACTAAAATAATCCGAAAACATAATAACAATATGATGATCCATGGTTGTAAAGTCGCCAAGTTTGCAAAAGACTAAATTATTTTTATTACAAGAAATTAAAGTAACATGTCATCATGAGGCCACCTAATACACATTAATTTATTAACCTTTCACTAATCAAGTAATTAAGTAATGTGTTTAGCATTGATATATATTTTGAGATAAAATAATTGGAAAATCTTCAAAGGAAAAGGGTGGAATCAAGCAGAGATCTTTAATTAGAAGCAAATGTAATATCAAATATGATATCTAATATACATAAATGGCATTTTCTTTATTTAAACACGCCAAACAAGCAATAAAATACATAATTCGAGTATAATAGTTTTTTATTTCAATAACTGAGAACTCATTTTTGGTTAGGAAATCTACTTCTTGCAATTCATATTCAAATAGACATTCTTGCAAATAGTATTTTTAAAGAAAAAAAGAAAATAAATTCAATTCATACATTACTTCCAAGAAACGATATAGTTGCCCCATATAAAATAGAAAATGACGAGAAATTTTCGTGTTCATTATAGCACGCAACGATAAGTGGCTTGCACACGTGTTGGAGATTTAAGAAATAATTCAGTATATTGTATTTGTATGATACCACTAAAAAAATGAGAAGTCCAAGAGGTTTATTAATTTGCTCTACCTCAAATGAAACTGCTTTCTGGTTGAATTCCAACAGTCTATTAGTATATACGTGGAGATAAATCCATGAGCATTTATTCAAATAAAAATAACTATTTCCTATGTCACATTCTATCGTTCGTAATATTTTACAAATATTAAAAAAAAATCAGTGTTATAATTATAATTATTAAATAATTATAATATTATTTAAATTTAAATAATTAAAAATGTGAATAATAAAAATAAGGTTAAAATTAAAAAAGTAATATTTTATTCTTTTTGAGAAAGTAAAAAGTAACAATAATTATATTTTAAAAATATAAATGTGACCTAGAATGAAACATGAAAATTTCTAAATTGAGACTTATAAAATAGGACGGAGAGAATATTTACAATTTTCATATAATATTTTGAAAAGTAAGAATTTTCATCTAAAATTAATGAATATTTAATTTAAAAATATATCGTTAGTTCCCACCACACGCAACTAAGAGCCATAGGGAAAAAATTGGTTTCTGTTGGGGATTTGGATATTTGGAAAATTATTTTTGGTAATTTTGGTCCAATATTCCAAATATTGAAAGTTCATTATTTCCAAAAACGAGCTTCAATTTCTTAATCTAAGTCATGAGTAGATGAACGTGGTATATTCACTTTCATAAATTCATGTTGAGATGAGTGAGTAATCAATGTTCAAAGTTTGACATTTAAGAAGTGAATTTGGAAGTTGAAAAGGTGGTGGGATTTCCATTTGACATATGGAAAGTCCCACATTAGAATGAGTCTCATTTCTAAATGGTTTTATTAAATGAAGTGAGATGGACATTGGTTACAAGTTGAGTGGGGTTGAGAATCCCCACACGTGCGCCACCACCCACCCGCTCGACCGGCTCGGCTCGGGCTCATGGCTCGTGGTTTTCGCGCCACGTGGTTCGTGTTTTGTGGTTCCTTACTGGGCTTGAGCTTATATTTTGGACCAGTTCCAACCTTCTAGTCTTTGTTGTGGAGAAAGATTAGGAGTCTGACTTGTATCAAGAATCCTAATTCCTACGATGTACTTCCTTGTTTAAGGGTTATATCTCAACTATAAATACCACCCCCTTTGCAGAGTAAATTCATTCATACAAAAATCATCAGCATCAAAGCATCTCATAATTTCCCTACCTGCCTCACGCATCATATAATCTGTAATTAGAGTTTTGCTCGGTTGTCTGCCCAATTCTCATTCGCCAGGTTGACTGGATCGTCTGCTCCATGCAGCTTCATTCGTCGTTGTATCTAGGGAGATTCGTTACTATTAAACTGTGAGCACTGAGTACGGAGCAACAAGATTTTTAAGGAAAGAGTTGCTCGCCTCGGCATCTTTCTTATTTCTGTTTATTCTTTGATGTTTGTTGTTATGTTAGTTTGATTATTACCCCACGGTTATCCTAGTTTTACAGTTGTATCCTCTATAGCTTAAGACTCTTGTTCTATAATTTGAACTTATGGATACCACATATGCACTGAATAACACGATGCTGCCCTCATCAAGCAACACGACGCTGCCCGCATCAACCAACGCGACTGCACCTCCAATGACGAGTTTGACCATACCTGCTCAGACGAACTCCACCATGCCCTCAACTGGTTCTGGTTCTTCTGGACCTTTTACAGGCGCGCCCACGATGTCTTCTTCCTATACATTTGGATTCTCGGTTCAGGTTTTATTCCCTTTGGCTCTGCGATACCTGCCTCTGTTGCTGCTCATGCTGAACGTCCTGAAAAATTTAATGGCAGTAACTTTAAAACATGGCAACAAAAGATGGCATTTTACTTAAAAACTTTAAATCTGTATCGGTTCTTGGTCGAGGATGCACCTATTGTAGGTGCAAAGGATACCAGTTTCGATCGTAGAGCCGCCCTTGATGCGTGGACACAAGGGGACTATCTCTGCAGGCATTATATCCTGAATGGATTAGTTAATGCATTATATGGGATGTATAGTTCGGTCAAAAGTACTGCTAAGGAACTCTAGTTGTCCTTGGAAAATAAGTGCAAGATCGATGACACCGGCACTAAAAATTTTATTTTCGGGCAGTTTTTGGAGTTTTTTATGGTTGACTCAAGAACTGTGATGAGTCAACTCCAAGAGTTGCAAATGATATTGCAAAGCATACAGGCTGAAGGTATGCATATGTGTGAAAACTTCCAAGTGATGGCTATTGTTGAAAAGCTACCACCAAGTTGGAGAGATTTCAAGAACTATCTGAAGCATAAGCGAAAGCAAATGACTTTGGAGAATTTGATTGTAAAATTGCGCTTCGAGGAAGGTAATTGACAATCCACGACGAAGTATGGAAAGACCTCGATGATGGAGGCAAAGACTCACTTGGCTGAGGCTGATTCTGGAAAAAAATAAAAGCACCAAGGCAATGGCAAAGGCAAAACGAATCAGAAGAAAGCCAAGAGGTTTGAAGGCAATTGTCATAACTGTGGCAAGCCTGGGCATATGAAAAAGGATTGCCGAAAACCGCGCAAAGAAAGTTGGAATGCTTCTAACATCGTTACTGAAGGTATGTCTGAGTTAGATCTTTGTACGGTGGTGATGGAAGCTAACCTTATTGATAATTCAAGAGAGTGGTTTATCGATACTGGAGCTTCTTGTCATGTATGGTCTGACCCGGATATATTTTTCGATTATACCCCTGTTACTGAAAGAACTCTCCATATAGGCAACTCGTTTACTGCTGAAATTGTTGGAGTTGGAAAGGTGTTGTTGAAGATGAAGTTCGGTCTAGAGCTGACTTTAAACGATGTGTTGCATGTTCCTGATGTTAGGAAAAATCTTGTCTCTGGGTCCCTGCTTGTCTAGCATGGGTTTAAACTAGTATTTAAGTCTAATCAGTGTGTGCTTACTAAGAGTGGAAAGTTCCTTGCTAAAGGTCACCTTGAGAAAGGACTCTTTAAATTGAATGTAATGGTCAAACACCCAGTTATTAATAATAAAGTTGTTGCTTTTTCGTATATTATTGAGTCATATAATTTATGGCATGTTAGACTTGGACACGTTAACATGAAATCAATAAAGAAATTGGTAAAAATTTATTTGTTAAATAATGTGAAGCTTGACTCAAACCACAAGTGTGAAATTTGCGTTGAAGCAAAAATGGCAAGAACATCTTTCCATTTGGTGGAAAGAAGTTCTGCTCCTCTAGAGTTGGTTCACATTGATATTTCTGATATGAAACTTGTGCAAACTAGAGGTAAAAAGTATTTTATTACTTTTATTGATGACTGCACAAGATTTTGCCATGTTTATTTACTAAAAGGCCACGTTGAAGCAATTGATGCGTTTGAAACTTTTAAGAATGAAGTTGAAAATCAATTGAACACTTGAATTGAGGAAATTCATAGTGATCGGAGTGGAGATTATGTTTCTCCGTTCCAAGAGTTGTATGTTGAACATAGCATAATTCATCAAACAACTGCTCCATATTCACCTCAATCGAATGGCGTTGCTGAACGCAAGAATTGAACCCTGAAATGATGATGTCTGCTAATTAGTTCAGGGTTACCTCCTAACATGTGGGGGGAGGTTATTCTTTCCGCTAACCATATTTTGAATATGTTACCTCACACGGAAAGAGAGAAAACTCTATACGAGTTATGGAAAGGTAAAGCTCCTGCTTACAATTATCTCAAAGTGTGGGGGTGCTTGGCTAAGGTAAGAGTACCAGAACCAAAGCAAGTGAAGATAGTACCGAAGACTATTGACTGTATCTTCATTGGATATGCACACAATAACGCTGCATATAGGTTCCTAGTACATAAGTCTGAGATTCCTGATGTGACTGAAGGAACAACAATTGAGTCAACAAATGCAATGTTCTTTGAGCACATATATCCTTTCAAAGGGAGTAACGCGAACTCTAATAAGAGAACTCGTGAAGATGAACCGTCAGCGGTTCAAGATGAATCACACGATGGTGATGATGAACTGAGGCGAAGCAAAAAGACCAGGACCGCAAAGTTGTTTGGTCCGGAGTTATGATTTATATGTTAGACGATGAACCTCGTACTATTCGAGAAGCTTTAATGAGTCATGATGCTCATATGTGGAAGGAAGCCATCAATGCTGAAATTGATTCTATCATGCAAAATTATACATGGGTATTGGCTGATCTGCCTCATGGTAATAAAACTCTAGGATGCAAGTGTATCCTAAGGAGGAAGTATAAAGCAGATGACTCAGTTGATAAGTTTAAAGCTAGGCTGGTGGCTAAAGGCTTTAAACAAAGAGAAGGATATGACTTATTTGATACTTACTCACCTGTAACTAGAATCACTTCCATTAGGGTAATTTTGGCGATTGCTGAGCTGCACAATCTTAAAATTCACCAAATGGATGTGAAAATGGCATTTTTAAACGGTGAGTTAGATGAAGAGATATAAATGGAATAACCTGAACAGTTTGTAGTTCTTTGCCAAGAGAATAAGTTGTGTAGACTTATTAAATCGCTGAATTGATTGAAACAAGCACCAAAGCAGTGGCATCTCAAGTTTGATACTGTAATGATGATCAATGTCTTTCGTATCAATGAATGCGATAAATGTGTTTATGTGAAGAAAACACCTAACTCTTTTGTCATTATTTGTCTTTACATTGATGACATGTTAATTTTGAGTAACTCTCGTGATGTGATCACAAGTACAAAGAACATGTTAAAAGACAACTTTGGTATGAAGGACATGGGGTTAGTCAATGTGATACTTGGAATCAAGATCATAAGGAACTCAAACGTCATAGTTCTTTCTCAGTCTCACTATGTAGAGAACATAATAAAGAAATTTAATGCTTTTGATAGTGAAACGTCTAAGACTCCATTTGATGATAACCTTCGTTTAGTGAAAAATAAAAGTGATCCAGTAACTCAACTGGAATATGTTAGGATCATTGGAAGTCTCATGTACCTTTCTAATTGTACTAGACCGGATCTAGCTTATTCAGTGAACAAGCTTAGTAGGTTCACGAGTAATCCGAACAGTGATCATTGGAAAGGGTTAATTAGAGTATTGGGATACTTGAAATTCACCCAGAGTTACGGGTTGCATTATAAGATATATCCAGAAAGTTCTAGAGGGGTATTGCAATGCCAACTGGACATTGGATTCTAAAGACTCACACTCCACAAGTGGGTATGTTTTTACCATCGGTGGGGGTGCTGTGTCTTGGAGGTCTCTAAAGCAAATGTGCATAGCCCGATCCACCATGGAATCAGAATTCATAGCAATGGATAAAGCTTGTGAAGAGGCTGAGTGTCTTCGAGATTTTTTCGAAGATATTCCATGCTGGAAAAAGTTGGTCTCACCGATTATGATACATTGCGTTAATCAAGCTGTTATCGCAAGGGCTTATAGTGAAATGTATAACGGTAAATCGCGACATATTCGCCGACAACATAATACCGTTAAAGAGTTTATCTCAAGAGGTATAATTTTCGTTGACTATGTGAAGTCAAAGGAAAATTTATCGGATCCGTTTACAAAGAGTATAAACCGAGTTCTATACATTGCTAGAGAGAATGTGAGTAAAGTCCACAACAAAGAAAGGTCTTTAGTGGATACCCAACAATAATGATTGGAGATCCCAAGAACTTGGTTCAAAGGGACAATCAGACTTTATACTGTTCTAATTTGAACACTTGGTACCTAGCCGTGAGCTAACCCATCCCTAGAGAACATATCCAAGTGATATTCTTGATGAAAGTGGTAAGGGTAAGTCTTCGACTTTTAATGACGATCTATACCTATTAAGATGGAGTATAGAAGGAAACTTCTGATAGACAAGGTCAACTATTTGAGTGCATAGGAGTGGCCGCCTCGACCGGAGCACTTAAGAATCAAAGAGTGTTCCAAGGCCAAAATGGACACAACTAAAGAACTTGAAAAGTGGTGTAAACGTTGTTATTTGAGTATCACTGTCTTGGTATGCTCGTAATCGAAATAGTTCAATGAAACTGTCAACTAGGCCGTGGGTTTATCTGATGGTACTTCACTACGGAGGGTTCAAAGCTGAAAGCTATCCGACCAGATGTAATAACATTTTATGTAGAAACTAAGCAAATGAGTCACATGCATCATACATTGATTTGCATTCATGTGGGAGATTGTTGGGGATAAGGGTATTTGGGAAGTTATTTTTGGTACCTTTGATCCAATATTCCAAATATGGAGAGTTCGTTATTTCCAAAAACGAGCTTTACTTTCACAAATCCATGTTGGGATTGATTAGCACTAATTTGTCTTGATTTTTAGTAGTATTTTAGTTTATTTTTCTAATTATTTTTGGTATAAGTTGGATAGATTAAGCTTAAATTCCTATTTTCGTATCTCCAATTTCTTTTACCGTAAACTGATCTAGATTAATGCAAATAAGTGATTATTTGTAGTTTTTTGCCTTACAGCTAAGTAGCCGAGGAAGCTCGAGTTGAAGATTTGGAACAAGGAGTTGAAAATGAGAAAACCGGTGAAAAAGTAGCAGAAATTGAGATTTAACGGTTAGGCTAGCGGTTAGTCCTTACCGTTAGGTGCTAACACTTAGCGGCCACCATACCGTTATCGGCACCGTTACTCAAACTGTTAGCGAACTACAGAGAGTATAGCGGTAACTTAGCGGTTACACTCTTACCGTTACCTATAACCACTAAGGCTGGACAGACACGAAGAATTTGAAGTTAGCGGTAGCTGCTTACCGCTAACGTTACCTTTACTGAGTCCAAAACCGACTTAACAGACTTGCGGCCAAAGAAATGCGAAATCTATAAAAGGGACCCCATAATCCGACTTTGGGCGTACACTTACAGCTTAGGAACCTTACAGAAAATAATCCTAGGGTTGATAAACCTATTTTCAACACCCTAGGACAAATTTCCAAGATCTACGACGAAGATTCAAGATCTCGAGCGACAAGACGACGTTTTTCGTTCAAGATCCAATTTTTCGACGAAGACCAGCTGAGCTTAACCTGGATTCGAAGAGAACTTTCAGCAACCTTTAGTTATTAACAAGTCTTCTAAACTTTAGTTATTTTAGCTTTAATCTTATATAATTTATGTTCTTAGGATTTAATTATTTCGTTTTGAGTTTTTGAATCGTTTTGATATTTAGAATCGTTTGAACATTGAATCGCTGAAGCTTTGAACCTTAGATTTTGTTTTTAATATTAATTTAGTTTCTACGTTTTACTTTCGTTCATGCTTGGTGATGAGAATGTTCATACTTAGTTTATTTATTTCTTAATTTTATTCGTAGTAATTTGATCCATGCTAATGAATTGATTTAGGATTTAATTAAATTACTTTTCAAACACCCTAAATTAATAATTCTTAGATAATTTAGTTTCAAGCTTAGGTTAATTAATTAGAATAATTTAATTAGTTTAAAATAGCTAGTTCTTGCTTCTTAAATTCATAGTTGATAATTTTCAAAAACCACTTTATACAAGTTCTCGTGTTAGAATTATGCTTAAACAAACATTTAAAATTCTGAATATCAGTCCTCGAGAGATCGACACGAGTTATCTTACCACACCTACAAGTGAACCCGTACTCTTGCGGTCAAGCTTTGAATGTTTTGACAAATTGTTTATAAAAATAGGTGCGTTAATCTTGAATCAAAAGTCTGGCATCGTTGCTGGGGATTGAGATAGGTTTTGATAATGTTTGTTCGTGTTATTTGCTTTTCCGTCTATTTGTATAAAGGTTCTTTGTTTGCCACTCGATGAATTGATATTTTGTGTTGTTGGTGCATGGTCGTCGTAGCCTTCGAAATGGACTTGCTCCATTTATAGACAACGTTGAACGAGTTGGTAGACCAAGAAGACTCTTTCATTCCCCCGACGCAAATAATCGTGATACAAATTCGGCCAACATGTCAAATACTACACCTATTGTGGGCCGAGGACCGGGAGGAAGAGGAGGAGGACGAACGAATGGTGGCCAAGGGCAAGGGAATGATAATATTACCCCTCCACGCTACAAACCATATGGAATGCCACCTACCGATGCTCAGAACTTTGGAGACCCCCAGGACGACATTCGTCATGAAGATCCACTACTTAATGATCATAATATATATATATATATATATATATATATATATATATATATATATATATATATATATATATATATATATATATATATATATATATATATATATATATATATATATATATATATAGGGGTGGGTTCAAATAGAACCATGTCATTATATGCAAACCTGCGAACTAGTGCTTTTATTATACAATCACAGTGCTTTATTAATATTTTCAGTTATATACACCAGTAGTGCTTTTATTATACAATCCTAATGCTTTTAATTAAATAAGGAAATACACAAAAAATCTTATTCATCCATTTAATTAGATCTAAGGCCCATAATTGACCCTAGGTTCACATATAGGACATGGTTCTCATTTGAACCTAATCCTATATATATATATATATATATATAAACCTATGGTCAATTATGGGCCTTAGATCTAATTAAATGGATGAATAATTTTTTTTTTGTGTATTTCCTTATTTGATTAAAAGTATTAGGATTGTCTAATAAAAGCACTATTGGTGTATATAACTGAAAATATTAATAAAGCAATGTGATTGCATAATAAAAGCCACTGTTGGTATATAATAAAAGCACTAGTTCGCAGGTTCGCATATAATGACATGGTTCTATTTGAACTCACCCTTATATATATATATATATATATATATACACACACACACACACACACACTAGTGTGAATACCCGCGAATTTCGCGGGCAAATAAAATAAATGTAAAAAAAATGAAATTTATAAAAAAAAAAAAGAATGTGAATTTTGAGACCCAAAAGAAAGAGGGAATTACAATTACCTGTTGATTCCATCTTCATCGTACCAACACTATCTCTCAACCCTACTACAAAAGCAACTGCCCAAAGGTTTCTTTATGATGTTGAGATTGTCATATCGCAAGTTATGCACACATTTTAATGGAGGAGGTGAAATCAGATCATTATCACAGATTAGTAGTTTTCACTCTGGTCAGACTTCTTTCGCACCAAGAAGCTTTTTCGGCGTCGAAGATTTTTTCGACGACAATAATAGCCGGTCATACACTTACCAAAAGGAGAAAAAGTCAAAGAATCCAAATAAACACGTCTCCTTCAAGCAACGCACGGTCGCTTACATGAAGACGTTCACGCTCGACGTTTTCATTTCGAAATGTTTCGTCTCAGCCTCGATAACCCACAGAGTGACGTGTAAGCAGGTTGCAGTTGATGGTACAAACTCCAAAGACATCATGGCTGACCTCAAGCCGCGATCGGATATACCCGCGTGTTTGGCCGTGGGCCGGATCTTGTCAGATAGGGCCCGTGAAGCTGATGTGTTTACGGCTTCCTATACGCCTCGGGAAAGGGATAATTTTGAAGGGAAAATTAGAGAGGTTGTTCAGTCGCTTATCGATAATGGGATTGATGTCAAAATATATCTCGGTTGATTGGTTTATTTAAAGTCTTTTTGCTCGGCGAAGCTATTTTAGTGTGCCTTTTGAATAAGGAGACTTGGCTGTAACCTTGAATGTAAAACAAACTACTGTGGTGGAGTTTTTTTTTTGGTGGTTTGTTTTTTCATTTTTATTTTCAAAAAAAAAATCCATGAAAACATCATCATTCAAAACAAAGCACATAATAGTTTTAGCAAAAGACGGGTAAAATGAAACCCAAGTTCAACATCACCATAACTGATCACATTCAAGCACCTAATAGATTTAGAAAAAGACAGGTAAAAAGAAACCCAAGTTCAACATCATCATAGCTGATCACAGCATAGCACTTGCAATGGTTTTTTTTTTCCTTTTTTTTTAAAACTCCAAATATCAAATCTAGACAGTTAGCTTAGCCGGTTTAATCCTGCAACTTTCGACGGCATAATGTGTGAATTCATCGTAAATGACGGCTTGAATTGTCTTCACAACATCATCATCTTTGGCATCAAAGGGTGCATTGCATTGCTTGCCGGTAAAGGTGAGATAATACTCACGTTCCAGTTTCAAGACGACTTTCACAATATCCACAAGCTTATATTGTTTACCAGAATCATCCTTGAAGGTCTTCAATGAAATCGATTTGGCTTCTTAGAATAAATAATGAAAACGTCCAACTGCTTTTTGTAAAAAAATCGATTAACATAACCAACAAATCGTGCGACTTTAAAATTAATGAAATCGATTTGGAAAAAAAAATACAGAACCAACAAAATCGAAAAAATACATACCAACTGCTTTTTGTAATTTTCCAACATAACTTTCATAAAGGATGAGATTAACATAGCAGAAGGTGACATCTGCTAAGAAAAGGAAAAAATTATAAGCGCCACAATTTGAGATATCCGAGAACTGATTACGTTTAATTTTGAACACAAATTCTGGAGATCTGATCAAAATAAGAGTAACAGAAGTAACATCATAGGAGCAACCAAGTACAACCGCAATAGGAAATGAACTTCTCAGGTGAAGAAAATTACCATTCGTATACGACCCATATTGTCATAGCTAATTTCAACAACCTTCCGCAAGCTAAAAACCCGAGATGGGGACTGTTTTAATTCCTCTGCTGATACACCACACAAAGCAGTAAAAAACTCAACCACTGATTCACTGGGTAATTTGACACTATTTGCAAACACAGATTCTGTTGGTTTTCCACATAGCTCTCTCAAAATCCTCTCTCTAAAGGCGTGAAGTTCTAAAAATAGGCTAATCGTGAATCCAGAAAATAACATACTCCAGTTGAATAATCTATTAGATGCACTCACTTGATTAATCACTCAACCAACAAATGTAGCCACAACAGTCTTGATCTGCACACGCATAATGAAATTCCAAAAATATATATCCTCTTATAATAAAATATAAATCAAGCACTGAAATTAAGTTGGTCAGATCTACCATTGATTTTGAAACATACTACCAGGAAGATTGGCACCAAGATTTTATAATATTAAATAAAAGAAAATAAATCAGATATACAGATCTCATCAGTACCATCACCCGCAAATCATTAGCAGCATCATTAGAGAAAAAAAAAAAATTAAAATATCACAATGTAAAGAACAAAACAAATCATTGTTGGGGCATTAAATCATCGAACCCAATCCCATCGAAAATAGTAGCTAAAGCAAAAAACGAATTGAACGATAATTAATAAACCAATAAATTAGAGAAAAACCTTCTTCCTGAAACCAGAAGTTCCAGATTTCTGTCCATCGAATGGCGTAGTCTTCACGCGCGCAACCTTGAAAACCACCATCTTTATTTAAAAGCGGAAATATCGAACTGAAAAACAAAAGGAGAGTTTAGAAGCAAATCACGCTGTGTATACAATCACGCTAGTGTGAAAGAAAAATCAAACCGTGTTCTCTCTGGGATGAGAAAGAAAAGAAAGAAAAGAAAGAAAAAATAAGAAGAAAAAATAAGAAGAAAAGGGATGTTCGTGAGAAAGGACTACCGTGAAAAAAGGTGGGCTGCAGCCTTAACAAAAAAAAAATTCTTATTTATAGGGGGTCAAAATTTTGGCCTCATCCCAAAACAGACGAGTTTCTGATTGGTCCACATCAGTATTAAAATACTCTCACGCCGACACCTCATTATTACACTACAAAAAAAAATCAAAATTTCCGAGGGATTTTTCCCTCGAAATTAAGCAAAAATCCCTCGGTTTTGGTTAAACCGAGGGAAATTCCGAGGGAAAAATTCCCTCGAAAAAACCTTCCTCGGAAATCGGTTTCGAGGGAAATAAATCCCTCGAAATTACAAAACCGAGGGAATTTCGAGGGATTGTTTCCCTCGGAACCATTACCGGACAATCCCTCGGAAATCCGAGGGAAATCCGAGGGAACATTTCCCTTGGATTTCCGAGGGAGTCCCATTCCCTCGGATTTTTCAAAATTCCGAGGGAACTTTCCCTCGGTATTTTTAATTTTTAATTTTTTTTATTAATTTTTAATTTTTTGTTTTAATTTTAATTCTTGTTTAATTATTAAAATTCTCAAAAAAAGCAATTAAAGAAAAGTCAAATAAATAAATCAATTATAATAAAAAAAATATTTAAAAATTTATGAATTACATGCGTTCGATCGAAACAGTAACAAAGTTTATTACATAAATAAAAGTGTTCTATGGATGGGGAGGGGGAAACTATTGCTGCTGCTGATAGGGAGCGGGGAACTGCTGCTGGAAACGAGCGTACATCTCAGCCATCTGGGCGTTCGTCCGCGCCTGAAATTCCTCCTGCTGCCGGCGCTCCTCCGCACGCTGTCGCCTTTCCTCGRCTGCCTGCTGCTGCAACGCCTCAAGCTGCGCCCTCTGAGCCTCGACCTGCGCCTCGAGCTCTCTGATCTGTCGTCTATCAGCCTGGGATGAGGAGGAGGTGGAAGAGTCGCCCTCGGGGTCTCTGATGAAGGTGTATGCGACGTCGGGGTCTGCGTCGGGGTCTGCGTCGCTGGATGATCAGTCCCGAGACCCATGTAGTCGGTGTCGAAATCAGATAAACGATTGGCCGATCCCATAT
>BMAC01000326.1:21044-53951 GCA_014905375.1 Phtheirospermum japonicum | reverse complement strand
AAATTATTAGATCTACGGCCTGAATTGGTTACTAGATTCGCATATATTGACGTGGGATCTATTTGAACCTAATCCTATATATATATATATATATTAATCCTATATATATATATATATATATATATATATATATATATATATATATATATATATATATATCTCGTCAAATTTAGTCATCTTCTCATCTCCCACCCAAATACGCATTCTCCAAAACTATTGTTTAACAAAATCAAATTATTTCACTTAAACAAGAAAATATATGACTATGAAGAAGAAGATAATCCTAATCCCATATCCAGCACAAGGCCATATCACCCCAATGCTCAAACTATCTTCTCTCCTTTCCAACCTTGGTTTCCGGCCGGTGGTCCTCTTGCCGGAATTTATCCACTGCCGTATTCTGCCGCGGATCAATCCCAAAGACGGGATTATCTGTCTAACCATTCCCGACGGATTAGACGGCAGCGCTCCGCAGGATTTTTTTTCCATTGAAAGGGCCATGGAAGAACACATGCCGGTTTTTCTGGAAGAGCTTGTTCGGAATATGATTGATGACGATGGAGATGGAGGAGGGGTTGGTTGTTTGATAGTAGATTTACTGGCGTCGTGGGCCATCGCTGTTGGCCGGCGGTGCAACGTGCCGGTGGCGGGGTTTTGGCCGGCCATGCACGCCACCTATCGGGTTATCGCTGCTATTCCGGAGTTGATTGAAGATGGAGTTATTTCTGAAAATGGTGAGAAAAAAAAATAAAAAAACAAGATGTTCATTTCATAATTGATTATCTAGAAATTTAACATTAGTAATGTATGTTTGTAATTTCATGCTAAATTTGGTGATTAAAATGATTTTAAAACTAATTCTAATTAAGAAGTTAAAATATTCGGGGATTAATCGATATTCATTACGTCTGTCGTACTATCATGATTTTGTTATGGTAAATGATGAACCTATACAAATATTATTTTATTATTTTAATTCACCATTTATTCAAATTAGGATACTGTTTATTTTTTCCTTTTTTATTTCCTTTAATTGGCCTAGATGAAACGGTGGTAGGAGTCAGAAGCTCAAATCTCTAGTTTGGGTTTGAACGTTTTATCACTGGATCACTAATCCGATTCCCAGATTAGAATTCATTTTAAAGATGATTAATTATACAACAATAAGAAATGCAATTCCCATTGATATTATTTGCTCAATTTTTTTCTAAGAAAGAAATGCCTAATAATATATTTTATTTTGTATGATTAAAGATTACCAGATCACATGTATCATTCGTAATTATTTATTCCACATGTTCATAAAAATATCTCTGTATATTTAATTAATATAACTTAGTTGAAACATCAACATCATGTAGTACACGTATACCTAACTACCGGTGGAATATGCACTTTTGCGCACTGAGCAATTAACTAAGAAAGAACTAAAAAGAGACATGCCCCATATGATCAATTAGGAAAAAACATTGATTTACATGTTAGAAAAATTATGAGAAACTATAACTTACTATTGGATGGTCGTGTCAACTTCATCTACGTTATTTGAAAGTGAAATTTAATGTTTATGATCAATGATCATAGGATGTCCAAGAATTCCAAATGCTCCTATATGCTTGTCTCCCAATGACCCTACAGTGACTGCAAATGACCTCCCATGGCTTATTGGCTCTTCAACAGCTAGGATCGCAAGATTCAAGTTTTGGAAACGAACCCTAGAGCGATCCAAAACCCTCCGATGCCTCCTTACGAACACCTTTCCGGATGAAGTCAAACCCAAAATTATAAGCATCGATAAAGCACCTCAAGTTTTCGAAATCGGGCCTCTAATCATGCAAGTTGGAAAAAACGCTAGTTTGTGGGAAGAGGATATGACTTGCTTGGGTTGGCTCGACAAGCAAACCGTGGGTTCTGTTTTGTATGTGTCGTTCGGGAGTTGGGTGAGCCCAATCGGAGAAGCCGAAATTAGGGCTTTAGCATTGTCCCTTGAAGCATTGGGGAGGCCATTCGTTTGGGTGTTGGGGCCCGCATGGCGTAGGGGTTTGCCCGATGGGTATGCCGAGAGAGTGATGTCCCACGGGAGGATCATTACGTGGGCCCCACAAGTGGAGGTGTTGCGACACCTGTCCGTGGGGTGTTATCTCACGCATTGCGGGTGGAATTCGACCATGGAGGCCATACATTGCAAGAAGCCCCTCTTGTGCTATCCGGTTGCTGGTGATCAGTCTTTGAATTGCGCTTATATCGTTAGTGCTTGGAAAATCGGGGCGAAGATGGAAGGATTTGGAATCGAAGAAGTTGAATGTGGGATTAGAAAAGTTGTTGAGGACGAGCAAATGAGTCGAAGAATTGAGAAGCTAAGTGAGAGATTTTATGGGAAAGAGGGGAGTACTAAAGCAATGGCGAATTTATCGACATTTATTCGAGATCTTGGAAAATGAATTTGTGTCTATTTGTAATTGCAAGCTCTTATGATTTTGTCATAAATAATGTTATGATATGGTCATTAGCTGAATTAATGCAAGTGATATTGGCAAAGTTGTGTCCTATTTTGTTTCACAACCTAGCTAGACTCGTTCACAAAATGCTGAAGGCAGATGAAATTAGTCAAGCACATCTTTGGTGACTTCGACCTTTAATAAAGATTGCGTTTTATTCATGGTTAGGGAACCTAATTTCAACTATCAAATCAATTAAGGCTAAAAAAGTGGTTGGATTTAATGTGTCATTAATTAACATATTGGTGAGATTAAGATTTATGAGGGGTTTTCAGCTAGGCCGGTGCCATGGAAGTGTATAAAGTGGGAGAGTTTTGTTTTTTGGGCCATTTGTTTTTTTCCTTCTTATTTATTATCCATGCTAGCCTAATAAGACAAACTTGTCCCTGCTAATTAAAATTTCCACCATTTCACAATCCTTTCTCCCTCCTTTAATTTCACGTCATTTACTATTTAGTAGGAACTTTCTCTCTCCCGACAGTTTTCACAGAAATCTCTTCAAGGATCCATACTACTTTGAAGAGAAGATTCTATATATAATATGTAATTCATTGTGAGTCTTGATAAACTAGTATGGAATGAAGAATAGTGAAATTGGTATATGTTCTCATGATTTAGTATGTAATTCAATTTGGTGTTTGGTCGATCGATTTGTATATGAATTACTAAGTCAAAGGCAACTCTTAGACCATTTGAGTTTACAAACTCTGCCGCTTAAGTAGTTTGAATATTGGTATGAAAATTTCTTTATTAAAAATCCATTGTGTCAACATAAAATACTTTGGATCAGTTGTAGTGCAAAATACAGAAATATAAGTATGGAATTCAGACTGATTAATATGAAATTTATATCATTATGCGTGATATAATATGGAATCCATTGTTAATTTGGGTAAAGTAGTAGGGAATAAAGCGTGTTATGAAACGGTTAGTATTAATTGTTAATATTGTCGGAGAAGAAGATGATAAGAAGCAAGCCAATTTTTGATCATCCGCTCTAGAGATGCTAAATATGAGAATTTGAGTTCAAATTATTAAAGCCGATAAGCGACATGATCTTATGAGGTCGCATGAGTGTCGATCAGAGTAGCAGCGACCTGATTCCATGAGGTCGGACGAGTGTGGACCCGAGCTGCAGCGACCTGATCACTTGAGGTCGGGTGACTGCCGACCTGATTGTTAGGATGCGGGGTCGTAAGAGCCCATCAAGATTACTTGAAGACTACACTACGTCTGATGATATCAGCCCTAGTTCAGTACAATCTAGGCTGTTACAGTTGGCTGATTGTACTGTAGCATTATTGGCCACATATTGTAGGTAGTCGTTATCAGGTGTACTGTAGCATTTTTTGCCACTCATTTTAGGGTTACCTAAGTCAGAGTATTGCTACAAATAGCCGCATAGTTCATTGTTGTAAAAGAATGAAAATATCAATGGAAAATTTATATGAGCTCATTGTTCATTCCTATGAGCTCGCTATGAACTCCTTGCTTTTCTCTCATGGTATCAAAGCGGGTTGTTCCTGCCTCTGATCCATTTTTCTTCATCCTTTAGTTCAGTTCATTTAGAAATCATGGAAACAGAGGAACTTGCCACAACACAAAAAAATCCAGCTCGAAGTATGAAGACCATCCACTTACAAAGCCAGTTGGTGAGCATCAAACTGAATGATAACAATTTTCTACTGTGGGAGCAGCAGGTTCTAGCAGCCATACAAGGAATGGACTGGAAGAGTTCATCAGTGGGAAGCAGCTTATCCCAAATAAGGTGATTAATGAAGGATCATCATCAAGTGTCACTGTTAATCCTGAGTATGTTAAATGGATGAAACAGGATCAATTAATTGTCTCATGGTTGTTATCTTCTTTGAGTGAAAGTGTTCTTGTTACTACTGTCAGTCTGAGCTCGGCTAGTGAGATATGGAATTGTCTAAAAACCAATTTTGCTAGTTATAACAGAGCTAGAATTATGCAGCTTAAGCTCCAATTTCAATCCTTTAAGAAGAGAAATCTGCAGATCAAGGATTATTTTAACAAAGTCAAGTCTGTATGTGATATGTTGGGTTCTATAAGTGAACGAGTCGATGAAATAACCAGATTATGTATCTCCTGAATGGTTTAGGAGCTGAGTACAAGCCCTGATTGTTTCAGTCACCACTAGGCATGAAAGAGTCACTATGATGGAAGCTTACTCTATACTGCCGAGTTTTGAAAACAGGATTGTGACTATTGAAGGCCTTGATGATACTGATAATTCACGATTTAGTTCTAACCTTACCACACAAACAACATTTCTTGGAAATAGAGGAAGAGGTAAAGGCAGAAATACCTGTCAGTTCCATAGAGGAAGAAGCAGTGCTGGAAGAGGCAATGGATATAGAGCTAGAGGGGGCAAATTTGGATTCAATAGACCTAGGTGTCAGATATGTGGATATAGAAATCACACTGAAGATAAATGCTACTGCATGTTTGACTCCAACTATCAGATGAAATCAGGAAATAAGACTCAGTAAGGAGGTCAATCAGCTAGAAATTTTGTGGCCAATGTAGCAAGCTTAGGACGAAGAAGCAGAAGGAGGACAAGATTACTGGTACCCTGACTCTGAATCAACAAACCACTTGACTTATGAGCTATCCAACCTAAACATGGCCACAAATTACAAAGGTAGAAAACATTCAGACAACTGGTGAAGCAGGTATGCCTATTGCTCATTATGGTAATTCTGTAGTGAGAATTACTGATCATAACCATTCTTTTATCCTAAATAATATCCTTCATGTTCCTAAGATAACCAGAAACCTACTCAGTGTATCTCAATTTGCCAAAGACAACAATGTTTACTTTGAATTTCACTCCTCTTTCTGTCTTGTGAAGGATCAAGTATCAAAAGTTGTTCTTCCCAAATGGAACCTTAAGGATGGACTTTATCACTTCCAACTGTCACCTATCCAAGAACATCACATTTCAAATTTTCAATCAAGTGTCAACGCTGTAGACCTCAGAAATAAACAAGGTCTAGATATTTGGCATTCTAGATTAGGTCATTCTTCCTTTGATGTTGTAAAGAAAGTTCTGACCCATTGTAATTACCTGTTTTAAATAAAAGTGATAATTCTTTATATGTTGACTGTTGAGATTCCAAGATGCATAAACTCCCTTTTTGCAAAACAAGCCACAACAACCACAATATCCTTGATCTCATTCACAGTGATGTTTGGGGACCATCTCCTGTTACTTCTCATAATGGTTTCAGATATTACATTAGCTTCATTGATGATGCCTCCAGATATACCTGGATTTATTTGCTCAAATCTAAATCGGATACCAATGATGCATTCATACACTTCAAAAATGTTGTTGAGAATCAGTTTGGCACCTCTATCAGAACCATTATTCTAAAAATCGGGCTAGGCGGCCGCCTAGGCGCTCGGCGCCCTCGAACCGCCCACGATTTTTGAAAATCGGGCAAAAAAATCGCCGGGGGAACTCGGCGCCGGCTAGGCGCCCTCGGCGCCCAAGTCGGCGCCTAGGCGCCAGGCAGTCCAATTTTTTTTTATCCAAGACGACGTCGTTTTGGTTTTAAATTTTTTTAAAGTCAATTCAATAGTTACGGGGCAAGAATTGGGACAGAACAGAACAGAAACAGACTGAGAACTCTTGCCCTTATTTAGTTATTTTGATTTTGTAATATTTGCTATGGATTTATATTGTTTTGAACTTTGAATTGAACAATAGTTTTGAACTTATGATCATTACTTTTAGTTTTGAATAGTCATATATTTTATTGTGTAGCAATGTAGCAGGTAGTGTGTTGAACTATTAAATATTGGATGTAATGTTGTAAATTAGGGTATTTATTCTCAATTCTAGGCCTCGCCTAGGCCCCGCCTAGGCGCCCTAAACGCTGGTCTGGCGCCTAGAGGCCGCCTAGCGATTTTTAGAACACTGAACCATTCACTCAGATGGAGGAGGAGAATTTATTGGATCAAAGGATACTCTCAATCAAGATGGTATAAAACACATCATGTCCTGCCCTTATACCCCAGAAATAAAAATGGAATGGCTGAGAGAAAACACAGACACATCTTTGAAGTTGCTCTCTCCTAATATAACCTACCCCTCAAGTATTGGAGTGAAACTTTTACCAGGGCCACCTATCTCATAAACCTAACACCAAGCAAGATTTTGAACTACAAATCCCCCTTTGAGGTTGTCACTAAACAGAAACCTGATTACACTTACCTCAGAAATTTTGGTTGCTAATGCTTTCCTTTCCTAAAACCTTACAATAAAAACAAACTTGAACTTAGAATCCAACCTTATGTTTTCATTGGTTAGAGTCCTTCTCACAAAGGTTACAAAATCCTTCTCCCCTCCAATAAAATCATAATCACAAGACATGTCCAATTCCAAGAGGACAAATTCCCTTTCCATATAACACAACCTAACACTTCTCCTCCTCCTAACATAAGCAAGTCCTTTCATTACACACCACTGGTCAAAATCCAGGACACTGCGACCTCAAGTGAACATCCTACATCTCTTCCCATCTCTCACAACTCTAGGCCTCCTTCACCTTATTCCCATACATCCTCTCACTCTTCCACTATTCCCATTGGTCAGAACACTATAGACTTACTTATTGAGCATGACAACATACTTACTGCCACTAATCATGCATCTAGTGTTCAGACTATTGCAGGTACACATCATATGCAAACCAGGTCTAAATCAGGAATCTCCAAACCTAAAGCTTATGCCACAATGATAACACACAGTGCTACTGAGCCCAAAATAGTTTAAGAAGGACTATGCATCCCAGAATGGAAATAAGACATGACCTCAGAACATCAAGCTCTTCTCAAAAATTTCACATGGGACTTTGTGCGAGCTCCCCTTAACAGAAAGACAGTTGGATGCAAATGGATATTCAAGATCAAGAGAAACTCAGATGGCTCAATTGCTTAGATATAAGGCCAGAATAGTAGCTAAGGGATATACTCAGTCTGCAGGTCTGGACTACAATGAAACTTATAGCCCTGCAGTAAATCCTGCAAGCATCAGAATAATCCTATCTTTGGCCCTCACTAAGGGATGGAAACTAAGGCAGCTCGATGTTGAAAATGCCTTTCTGAATGGAGATATTGACTCAGACATCTATATGGAATAGCTACTTGGTTTTGAGGCTCCAAATTCACCACATCTTGTATGTAAGTTAAGAAAATCTCTATATGGTTTGAAGCAGGCCTCTAGAGCTTGGTCCAGTAAATTTGGAAATGCACTCACCATTCTCGGTTTCTCCATCTCTCAATTTGACACCTCCTTGTACATCAGACATACTGCAGATTCTTGCACTATCATAATGTTTTACATTGATGATATCATCATCACTAGAAGCAAAGACACTGAAGTTCATGCATTAATTTCTGGTTCGGTAAACATTTTTCTTTGAAGGATTTAGATCCTCTGCATTACTTCTTAGGCATAGAGGTTTGCTCTACAACCAATGGTATCCTGCTCAAACAAAAGAAATACATTCAAGAGGTCATTGAAAGAGCATAATTGAAGGGGGAAAAGGGTCTTAACTCGCCTATGATGGTCACTCCTCTTTCAAAATTCTCTGGCCAGCCGATTGAGGATCCGAGTCACTATAGGCAAATTGTTGGTGCATTACAATATGTCACTCTAACCAGACTTGGCATTAGTTTTGCTGTGAACAAGGTGAGTCAATTCATGAAGAACCCCCTCAACAAATATTGGGAAGCTATAAAAAGGATCATCAGATATTTAAGTGGCACCATGGAGTATGGATTGAAACTAAGCAAATGCAACAATTTTGACATAGTAGCATATGCAGATGCAGATTGGGCATCTGACATAGATGATAGAAGATCAACCTCAGGATCTTGTGTTTTCCTTGGAAACAACCTGGTTTCATGGAAAGCAAAGAAACAACCTACTATTTCAAGGTCCTCTACAAAAGCCGAGTACAAGAGTTTGGCCATAACAACTTATGAGATAATGTGGATAATATCTTTGCGACAAGAGTTGAGGATCAAGCAAGCTAAGCCTAACATTATTGGGATGGATAATCTAGGAGCAATTTATATCTGATCACTTGAGGTCGGGTGACTGCAGACCTGATAGGTCGGATGCGAGGTCGTAAGATCCCGCCGAAATTACTTGAAGCCTACACTACATCTGATGGTGTCGGCCCTAATTCAGTACAATATAGGCTGTTACAGTTGGCTGATTGTACAGTAGCATTACTGGCCACATATTGTAGGTAATCATTGTCTGGTGTACTGTAGCATTTCTTGCCACTCATTTTAGGGTTACCTCAGTCAGTAGTATTGCTATAAATAGCCGCATAGTTTATTGTTGTAAAAGAATGAAAAACATCAATGGAAAATTTATATGAGTTCGCTGTCCATTCCTATGAGCTCGCTATGAACTCCTTACTTTTCTCTCAGAAATCGTTAATAATGTCGAAGAAGATGAGGTGGAGAAGAAAACCTAAAACGGAAATAAAGCAGCCAAGTGTAATTTGTTGAGAGAAGGTCATTTGTTAAGGGTAATGAAGCCAAGTGAAATTGACAAATTTGTGTCCTATTTTATTTCACAACCTAGCTGGTACTCGTTCACAAAATGCTGAGGGCAGAAGAAGTTAGTCAAGCACATCTTTGGTGACTTCGACCTTTAATAAAGATTGTGTTATGGTAAAGGTTAGGGAACCCAATTTCAACTATTGAAGTGTAGTTTTTCGTGGTTCAAAAGATTTGAAAGTTCATTTGGCTCGGTATTATTAGACTTCAATCCATTTGCAAGTTTCAACGTGTTTCAAGCTCAAGAGATGAGAGAAAACCGAAAATAAAATAATTAAAATAGCTAAACTAAGCTAGGAATGGAAATAGCAAGTTGGTCGGATGCCTCGTCGTGTGCCTCAAATAGAAAATGCAAAGAAATAATGAAAATAAACAAGAAAATGCAATATTTCACCGAGTACAAGCATGCAAGCACAAGGTACAACTATGCATAAAAACTCAAATAAAGCAAATTAACTAAAATTGAAAGCATCAAAGTAAATAGCAATGAAAGTTGACGTAAAAGTTCAAATCTTTTGGAAAAATAACGAGAAACGAAGAGTAGATCTAGAATTCAATTTAAAACCATGCATGAAAATTTAATTCGAAATAAAGCATAAGTAAAACTCAAAGTCATGATGATCAAGGACCCGATCTATAGTCTAGGTGTGTCACTCAACTAGAATCATTAGTCAATTCACAAGTTTCATCATGGAATTAGTAGCTAAGAGAAAAAGCATAAATTGAAGGACATGCATGGAAATGAAGAACAAAGCATAAGATAGAAGAAGGCTTACTAGAATTAAATTGAGAATCCAAAAGCTTGATTTAAATTGCAAGGAATTAATAATCCAAAGGAGTATTTGGATTCATCTTGAGCTTACAAACTCGAGGCAAAGCTTCAAATTAAACTAAGAACAAGAGAGAGAAAATATTCCAAACCCCACATCAAGTTTTGGGAAATTCTTAGTTATAAATCTCCAAAGTGAGAGTTCTAGACTATTTATACAAGGTTCTTTTTGGGTTAAGATGGCCATTTTGGCCTTAAAGCCTTCAAACACCCGGGTTTGACCCAATTTTGACCAGTGGCTAGCCTTCCTTGGTTCATCAGGCCGGAGGTGGCTCGGTGTGACGAGCCAGGGCGAAGCAGCGTGGTCTGGCGCGATGCGAGGCGAAGCGGCGCGGTCTGGCGCGATGCGAGGCGAAGCGGCGCGGTCTGGCGCGAGGCGAGGCGAAGCGGCGCGACGACTCTCGAGTGCTGGCGCGGGGCAGGCGAAGTGGCATGACACACCTCGAGGGGTGGGGGGGAGGGGGGCGCTACATCGTGCCTGGGGGCGCGAGCTGCGGGCGGCGAGACGCGTCGTTAAGCGAGAGGGCGCGAGTGGGAGTGCACGGGCGCGTCTCGAGGCCGGCATTCCAGAAGTTTGTGCGTTTTTGAGCCTGCTCTTAGCTTGAGTCTGGTCCTCAATGCCTTAACCAAAAAAATAGAAATTAAGCATACAAAAACCAAGAATTTCGCCAAACCTCAAGGTAATTAAACTCATTCAACCAAATTAAATATAAAAGTAGCAAGAACACGAAAAACAATAAAACAAGGAGAACATCCTAAAAACCTAATGAAAAACGACTCAAAACTACTAAAATCAACATAAATCTATCTAAAAACACGAAGAAAAACACAACAATTACATGCAAAACAACTACCCCACACTTATTGGTTTGTTCGTCCTCGAACAACGAAAAGAATCGAGAGTGTACATGCAATGAACATTATGTAAAAAGAAAACCTTGTGCTTGTCCTTATTAATACGATGATAATATCAACATAAACTCGCTATCGTCAAGCGTTGCTCGTATTACTCTCTCTCAAATGCAAGCCAAATCGATGACTTCCTCTCCAAGGGATTTTTGAGGGTGTTCGCTCAATTCGCTCAAGTGTATATAGGACGTGTTTACGCTCAAGTCGGTCAATACATGCACTTTGTCAAGATTTCACAAATCGGACGCTCAAAATTGCTCGTAGTACATGACCAAAGAAGAATCGAAAGAGGTCTTTATTATGGGTTGTAATGTTGGCTCTTTGGTAAGGTATGTAATATTTGGATATAGTGGCTAACACACGATCAAACGTGATCAATAACACACAAAATCCTAACTTTCTAAATCCCAAAGCTTATAATCGCTTCACCTTTCCCAATTCACCAAACTTTCATTCGAAACCCTTTTCATCATTTTCACCTTTCCCGACTTTTTATTTCTCAACACTTAGAAGCTTCTTGAATTTGCTTCTTTTTACTAAATTTAGCCTTTTTGAATTAGGCTTTTCACATGAACGCACGCTTTATCACTTTTCGTGATTTGTGTTGGAGAATTTTTTTTTTTTTTTTTTTTTTTTTTTTTTTTTTGTATAAGCAACTCAAAACCCGAAACCCACAATCAAAATTCCTCACATTTCTTTTCAACTAACGACATACCCTCTCGCCTCACAATTTATGGAGACACAAGAGCTAAAATCGAGCTCGGCTAACAAGAAACGGGATAAAGGCTCAAGGGGGCTCATTTGGGATTTTTAAAGTAGCTTAAATATTTGGATATGGCCGGAACAAGGGTGATATATGTGCCTCGAGGTCATTTTCTAATTAAATCATGTACGAGCAAAATCAAACCTCCTCAATGCAATTTCCATAAAAATGCAAGCAAGCTGATAAATCACACAAGGCTACTCACTAGTTTGCACCGAATTTGGGAGCAAAATCAAAAGAGTTTTTAAAGCTTTGCAATATTTTCACGAGAAAGTGTTGATTATATATATATATATATAGGCGGTATTTGGACGAAGCACAAAAATTCAACCCTTCACACAAGAGGTCATAAACATGCACATATCCGACAAGTAAACTATTCAAACTTCCAAGTACGTGGAGTTGTTCAAACATGTAATCATGACACGAAAGACGCGAGAATCGACTCAACCATATAAAAGCGCACATAGGAAGCGTCACTTTGCCAAGAATCCGTTATACCGTTAAGACTCGATTCTTTAAAACTAGACACCCACCACCCCACACTTAATACCACACAATGTCCCCATTGTAAATCAATTCGAAACATGTAATAAGAGGGTGAGTAGGAGGCTTCCTTAACCGAGCGAGTTTGTGGTCGAGCTCGGTGGGGTCCACTTATTCGATTGCTTAACCCACGCGTCATGCCCAAAACGGTATCGTTCGTTCGGCTTCATAATCGCTAGATTCTTCAATGACGCGATCAAAGTTGGAGTCGGAAATCATCATACGCTACTTAACAAAACGATTAGTCTCACAACAAACCAAACACATAATATACACGATCAAGCAAAGTCTTACAATAAACGTCCGGACGTCTCCAAACTAATTCGAAAGTAGCGGATACGAGTCATACAAATTACAATACTAAAACGAAAAGGACAAAAGACTTTAATGGAGAATGAAAAGGGTCAAGTTCATTAACATCTCCCACATCGCCTATTCATCACTTTCAGAATCGGTGTCGTCCATGCCGTACAATTGGTAAGTAGAATTCGGCTCATCATACCTTGCCCATGTCGGACGGCTTGAGTCGAAATACTCACTATCCTCCTCGTTTCCGGAATGAATAGTCGTTGTCCCCATATTTTCCGCCTCTTGAAAGTCGTCCTCATTTTCTTCGATATCGTCGTCTTCGTTTAATTCCTCGATTCCCCTCGCCTCGATTGCCATGTTCGGACGATTCTTTCTTGTCCTAAAGACAACAATTTCCTTGCCCCGGGCATTGTCTTCTCGATTTGCCTCCGTTCCACCTTGAAGACCCCTAACACAAACGTTCCCCTCCACATCCATATTCCCGTGCTCCATCCCAATTTCTTCATCATTTCGGTGCACGCCTCCGACTCCTCCTCCAACGGTTTGATCCTCGTGCTCCGACTCCCAATCGAGATCGACCGCCTCCTTATTCATACATAAACAAGACGAGAGCAACTTCCTCAAAGATTTGTGCTCCTTGCGGCTTTCCTTACGATGGCGATCTTGCCGCTCTTGCAAGACCCTTGTTGCCTCAAAATTTCGATCGAGCCGGTCGATGATCGTATTGTAGAGTGCTCTATTCTCGTCGTGCCTTCGATCGCTCACCTCTCTCAATTCCCTAATTTCTCGGTGGATTCCAGCTAAACCGATCAAGGGTGTGTCGTGGGTTGTGGGAGGTTCTTCGACGGTGTTGCGGGATGGCCCCTCGGATTGAGAAAGTGCCTTTCCTACTTTTCTTCTCTTTGGTGGTTGAGCTTTTGATTCTCGGGGAATAAGATTAACCTTGCGAACCTGAAGAGGGGAGTATCTCGAGTCCCTCACATCCACCCCCGCATGTAAGGCTAACGCGGCGACCACGGTCCCGAACCCTAGCTTCTTAGAAGGGTTAACGATTTGAGACTCTATCATGGCTATAATGGTCGAAGGAATGCAAGGGCGTATTCCGTGATGCGCATACCAAAGCATAACCAACTCCACTTGAGTAATGTTGTTAGCTTCTTCTTTCCCGAAAATCACATGGCTTATGAACCTCTGCATATAGAAATTTGAGTCCTTTTCGATATCCGTCGCCAACGCCTTTTTGACGTTTTTGTCCGTATCGACCTTTGAGATTCCCTTCCAAAACTCATTTAGGTCGCGCTCGGTGTACCTTGCCCCAAATAGACCTTTTCCACCCCAAATTCCAATACCAAAACTTGTGAGAAAACCCTCTCGTCTACAACAATCTCCCTCCCGGCGAGTCGACAAGCGAATGTGAAATCCCTTTTTTCGAAAGTAGCATAGAATTCGACAATCAATTCTCTATAACACGGTCCGTGCAAACTCGCCAATCGTTCGCATCCGAACAACTTAATCATCCGTAATAAAGCCGCGTCCACCAAATTCCTCTTAGCATCTTCCTCAATTTCCTTCAATGAAAATGCTCGGGGCTCGGCTATCGAACGCTTCGAAAATGCTTCGTACTTTGAGTTTTCTTCCAAGGGTGTGACGGCTTCACGAGAAACGTTTGATGAGGTCGCGGTTCCCCTACTTCCTTTCTTGGAGGTTCTTGGAGGTTCTTGGAGGTATTGTGTTTAGAATACTCCACAGATGGGGAGAAAGGTTGGATTTGAGCATGCCAATGTGAAGGTTGAACTCCCTTAGGTGCTTATGTCGACGTTTATGAGAGAGTCGAAGCCAATATTGAAGTGAAAGATGAAGAGTGTTCTCTCGGGAATTTTGTCGAGCACGTGGTGGTCGAGGTGGCCATATTAAGGAACCAAGGGAATTGAGTAATGAGAATGGCTCTAATCCAAACAACACAAGAACAGGTGCTAATGGAGTGAAAGTATTAATTTGTGCAAAGATTGGGATGGTAGATAGTAGGGAGTGTGTGGGAAATTTTAAGTAAATAGATGAAGAGTTTTTGAGAGGGGTTTATGAAGGAGGTGAGAGAGAGTGAGTTGAAAGAAGGTTGCTGGGGGAATTTTTAAAAGGAATGGAATGGGTGATGAATTTTTTTATTTTATTTTATTTTATTTTTTTTTGAGACTGCGCAACGCGGCGCGAGGAAGCGCTTGAGCGGGCGCCAGGGGGCGCGAGAAAGCGCTTGGCGTTGCGAAGAGATGCGAGGCGTGGCGTGACGAAGCGCCGGGTAGGGCGCTGGTGGGGGCGAGAGGACGCGAGTGAGCGCAAGTCTGTGCGAGTCAGCGCGAGTCGCGGCGGTGGATGGCGCGAGAGGGCGCGAGATGAAGCCGGCATTCCAGAAAGTTTAGACTTCGTTCAAGCTATCTTTAAGCTCAAGTGTTAGCTTTCTTCATGCAATTTAACTTCCCGAGCTCGTACCTCTCAAACTTGTCCACTCCCTTCACCCACCTATTGAAAACCACGCAAACTCTCAAATCGATTAATGAATTTAATCTAAACAAAAATGTAAAATCCAAACAAATAAAAATAAAATGAAATATGTGAAAAAGAACGTGGGTTGCCTCCCACGAAGCGCTTGTTTAGCGTCGTTAGCTCGACGTACTCCCCTTTCAATTAGACGACGGATGAGGCGGGAGGATCCACCAAAGCTACCACCTCCTCGTCGGGAGGTAGAAGAAAGCCATGTCGGTAGGGCTTGACTCGGTGGCCATTTACTTGAATTTTTTCTTGAGTTTTCGGGTCGATCAAAGTCACCGCCCCGCTTAGATTGATGAACTCAATAGTATAAGGCCCCTTCCATTTCGATTTTAACTTGCCGGGGTAAAAAGCCATGCGAGAATTATACAATAAAACCGACATCCCAACTTGAAGCTCCTTCGGAATTATCCTCTTGTCGTGAATTCGCTTCGTCCTTTCCTTGTAAATACGAGCATTTTCATATTGTCTATCCCGAAGTTCATCCAACTCTTCCATTTGCAACATTCGTTCAAGACCTGCTTCCTTTAAATCCAAGTTAACGGCTTTTATTGCCCAAAACGCTTTATGTTCTATCTCAACGAGCAAGTGACAAGTCTTTCCAAAAGCCAAAGTATATGGGCTCGTGCCAATAACCGTCTTATAGTTCGTCCGAAGGGCCCACAATGCGTCGTTTAACTTTCTTGACCAATCCTTTCGGCTAGGTTGCACCGTCTTTTCTAGCACACTCTTCACTTGTTTGTTGCTCGTCTCGACTTGCCCCAAAGTTTGGGGGTGATACGGCGTGGCAACCTTGTRCTTGATCCCATAGACCCTCATAAGCTTCTCAAAAACCTTGTTGCAAAAGTGGCTACCACCATCACTTATTATAACTCTTGGGAAGCCAAAACGAGCACAAATGTTCTCTTTCACGAACTTGACGACAACCTCGGCGTTACTCTTTCGTGTGGGGATGGCCTCAACCCATTTAGAAAAGTAATCAACCCCCACGAGGATGTACTCAAAACTATCTATCGACTTCGGAAACGGGCCCATGAAGTCTACTCCCCAAACCTCGAAGATTTCAACCACCGAATTTCCCACCAAGGGCATTTCGTTCCTTTTCGAGATGCTCCCCGTTCGTTGACATTTATCGCAAGTTTGAACGTGAACTTGAGCATCATTATGGAGAGACGGCCAATAGAAACCCGAACTCAAGATTTTAAGTGCCGTTTTCCTTCCCCCGAAGTGGCCTCCGGCTTGATGATCGTGACAAAAAGTTAATAGCTCTTGTATCTCCTCCTCGGGCACACATCTCCTTATCATACCATCTTTCCCCACTTTGTACATGAATGGATCGTCCCAATAGAAACTTTGGAACTTAGCTAGGAAGCGTTTCTTTTCTTGCCAATCCATATCCGGCCGAAGCTCACCATTTGCCAAGTAATTTGCATAATCGGCATACCAAGGCGCTTGGCTCACTTTCATCAAGTTCTCGTGTGGCAAATTCTCTCCAATTGCTACCCCTTCTCCTTCCTCCGTGACCAACCTCGAAAGATGATCGGCTACCGCATTCTCACACCCCTTTCGGTCCTTGATCTCAATATCGAATTCTTTAAGCAATAGGATCCAACGAATGAGACGGGGTTTTGCTTGGGGCTTAGAGAACAAATATCGCACTGCGGCATGATCGCTATGCACCACAACTCGTGATCCAACAATGTAAGCTCGAAATTTCTCTAAAGCAAAGATCACGGCTAAGAGCTCTCTCTCGGTCGTCGTATAGTTCTTTTGTGCATCATTGAGCATCAAACTTGCATAATACACTACTCTTAATAGCTTGTCAACTCTTTGGCCAAGGACGGCCCCCACCGCTTCACTTGATGCGTCGCACATAATTTCAAAAGGCAAATTCCAATCGGGAGCTACGACAATGGGGGCGGACACGAGRCTCTTCTTAATTGCCAAAAATGCATCCTTACAAGTTTCGTCAAATTCGAAAGGGACTTCATTACTCAACARCCGACACAAGGGGCGGGCAATTTTTGAGAAATCCTTAATAAACCTTCGATAAAAACCGGCGTGCCCGAGGAAACTCCTTACATCTTTCACATTAAGGGGAGGAGGTAACTTTTCGATCACTTCCACTTTGGCTTTGTCCACCTCAATCCCCTTCTCCGAAATCACGTGCCCGAGCACAATGTCGCTTCGAACCATGAAGTGGCTCTTTTCCCAACTTAGAGTTAAATTCGTCTCTTCACATCGGGCTAACACTTCCTCAAGGTTTCTCAAGCATTCTTCGAATGAGTCCCCATATATGGAAAAGTCATCCATGAAGACTTCAAGATATTTTTCGATCATGTCGGAAAATATGGAAAGCATACATCTTTGGAACGTCCCCGGGGCATTGCATAACCCAAATGGCATCCGTCGGAAAGCAAAAGTCCCAAACGGGCAAGTGAACGTCGTTTTAGCTTGGTCCTCGGGGGCGATGGAGATTTGGTAATAGCCCGATAATCCGTCCAAGAAACAATAAGAGTGGTGGCCGGCTAATTTGTCCAACATTTGATCGATGAAAGGAAGGGGAAAATGATCTTTCTTTGTGGCCGCATTCAACTTCCGAAAATCGATGCACATCCTCCACCCCGTCGTCGCCCGTGTAGCCAATAACTCGCCCTTATCATTCCCAATCACGGTAATGCCACTCTTTTTAGGGACCATGTGCACGGGACTTACCCACTCGCTCTCGGCAATCGCGAATATCAAACCCTCCCTCAACAACTTGAGTATTTCTTCTTTCACATTCTCTTTAAGGTTTGGGTTCAATCGCCTTTGGAATTCACGAGAGGGCTTGGCGTCATACTCTAAGACAATGCGATGCATGCACGTCGAAGGGCTAATTCCCTTTATATCACCGAGGCTCCACCCAATAGCACCTTTGTGAGACTTAAGCACCTTGATCAACTTCTTTTCCTCTTCTTCATTTAGATGGGCAAAGATAATTACCGGCTTACTCTCCTCCTCCTCTAAAAACACATATTTGAGGTGAGATGGGAGAGGCTTTAGCTCGGGCTTGTGCCTCCTCTCACCCTCATCGGTGGATAGTTCGAACAAATCGGTCATTCCCTCAAGGTATTCTTCAAAATTTTCAATCGGCTCGACGACTTGTCTCTCAACAATATGCCCTACCTCTCCCCTCAAAAACGTGTCGTTGCCCTCAACGACACAAATGGTGGCACTCTAAAAAAGGGTCGTCTCAATACAAGGGTCGTTGCCAAGCTCGAAAGGGTCGATATCCTCAACTTCACCCCTATCACCATCCACAAACTCGCCCGCCAAGAAAACGTGCTCAACCGCGTCATCAATCTCGTCGACAAGAAGACAATCCACATGATAGATGCTTGAAGGAATCGATGGCAAGTTGGACATCGAAAATCTAACCGACTCACCCGCAACGGATAAGGTGAGGTTCTTCTTTCCAACATCAATGAGGCATTGAGTAGTCGCCATGAAGGGACGTCCAAGGAGAATCGTATGCTCAGCCCCATCATTCCAAACCGTTCCCACATCAATAACACACAAAATCCTACTTTCTAAAACCCGAAGCTTATAATCGCTTCACCTTTCCCAATTCACCAAACTTTCATTCGAAATCCTTTTCATACATTTTCACGCTTTCCCGACTTTTTATTTCTCAACACTTAGAAGCTTCTTGAATTTGCTTCTTTTTACTAAAATTTAGCCTTTTTGAATTAGGCTTTTCACATGAACGCATGCTTTATCACTTTTCGTGATTTGTGTTGGAGAATTATTATTATTTTTTTTATTTTTTTTTTTGTATAAGCCAACTCAAAACCCGAAACCCTGAAAACTCCCCGGGCAACGGCGCCATCTTTGAAGTGTAGTTTTTCCGTGGTTCAAAAGATTTGAAAGTTCATTTGGCTCGGTATTATTGGACTTCAATCCATTTGCAAGTTTCAACGTGTTTCAAGCTCAAGAGATGAGAGAAAACGCGAAAATAAAATAATTAAAAATAGCTAAACTAAGCTAGGAATGGAAATAGCAAGTTGGTCGGATGCCTCGTCGTGTGCCTCAAATAGAAAATGCAAAGAAATAATGAAAATAAACAAGAAAATGCAATATTTCACCGAGTACAAGCATGCAAGCACAAGGTACAACTATGCATAAAAACTCAAATAAAGCAAATTAACTAAAATTGAAAGCATCAAAGTAAATAGCAATGAAAGTTGACGTAAAAGTTCAAATCTTTTGGAAAAATAACGAGAAACGAAGAGTAGATCTAGAATTCAATTTAAAACCATGCATGAAAATTTAATTCGAAATAAAGCATAAGTAAAACTCAAAGTCATGATGATCAAGGACCCGATCTATAGTCTAGGTGTGTCACTCAACTAGAATCATTAGTCAATTCACAAGTTTCATCATGGAATCAAGTAGCTAAGAGAAAAAGCATAAATTGAAGGACATGCATGGAAATGAAGAACAAAGCATAAAATAGAAGAAGGCTTACTAGAATTAAATTGAAAATCCAAAAGCTTGATTTAAATTGCAAGGAATTAATAATCCAAAGGAGTATTTGGATTCATCTTGAGCTTACAAACTCAAGGCAAAGCTTCAAATTAAACTAAGAACAAGAGAGAGAAAATATTCCAAACCCCCACATCAAGTTTTGGGAAATTTTTAGTGATAATCTCCAAAGTGAGAGTTCTAGACTATTTATACAAGGTTCTTTTTGGGTTAAGATGGCCATTTTGGCCTTAAAGCCTTCAAACACCCGGTTTGACCCAATTTTGACCAGTGGCTAGCCTTCCTTGGTTCATCAGGCCGGAGGTGGCTCGGTGTGACGAGCCAGGGCGAAGCAGCGCGGTCTGGCACGATGCGAGGCGAAGCGGCGCGGTCTGGCGCGATGCGAGGCGAAGCGGCGCGGTCTGGCGCGAGGCGAGGCGAAGCGGCGCGACGACTCTCGAGTGATGGCGTGGGGCAGGCGAAGTGGCACGACACACCTCGAGTGCTGGCGGGGGAGGGGGGGGCGTACATCGTGCCGGGGGCGCGAGATCGCGGCGCGGCGAGATGCGTCGTTAGGTGAGAGGGCGCGAGTGGGAGCGCGAGGGCGCGTCTCGAGGACGGCATTCCAGACGTTTGTGCGTTTTTGAGCCTTCTCTTAGCTTGAATTTGGTCCTCAATGCCTTAACCAAAAAAATAGAAATTAAGCATACAAAAACCAAGAATTTCGCCAAACCTCAAGGTAATTAAACTCATTCAACCAAATTAAATATAAAAGTACAAGAACACGAAAAACAATAAAACAAGGAGAACATCCTAAAAACCTAATGAAAAATGACTCAAAACTACTAAAATCAACATAAAATCTATCTAAAAACACGAAGAAAAACACAATAATTACATGCAAAACATATGTGATGATATGCAAGCAATAATATCTGATGATATGCGAAAGTAATATATGATGATATGTGAACCATAATGTGATGATATGTGTAGTTAGAAATGATGATATGTGGAATTTTTATGTGATGATATCCGAGCAATAATATATGATGATATATCTCAGTAATTTATGATGATATATGGCAGTACTATGTGGTTTTAAATGTGATAATGTTTGACATTTGTATGTGATGATATGTGGCAGTAATATATGATGATATGTCTCAGTAATATGTGATTAATATTTGTATGATTTTTCCTTTTGGTTTGTTTTTATTTATTTTTTATTTAGTAAATTCTATTTTTGGTGATATTCAGTCACTCGAGAGAGTAATGCGGGATGATGATTTAGTTGGCATTATACTAAATTCCCTTGACGAGGCTTATAATTTGTACAATGATCATGCGTATGGGGTTGGGTTTAGTCTTTGGAAGGGGAAGGATAGGAAGAGGGTCGATGGCTCACTTTCGATGAAAATATTTCTTTGTTCTAAAGCTGGTCAGAAACAAGTTTTAAATAAAAGTAGATCTTATACCAAATTAGATGTTAGAACAACCTATCCTTATTTTATTCGGTTTGATATTGATCATAGTAGTTTGCGGGTTGTTACTGCACATAAAAATGAATACAACCATGCGTTATGTCCACCTATCTCTAGTCATCTTCTTTCATCTCATAGGCAGATTTTTCCGACTCAACTTGCTTATCTTAAAGAGTTAAAAAAGTGGTGTTGGCGTGGTCGATGGTGTACAAGTTTTGAAAAATCAGTCCAGTGGTTCACCAATTTTAGGTTTTAGCATTAGAGATACGTATGACGCGTTGAGTAAACTGAACGTATTTGATGGTACCGATTACAACACATTAATTCAAAATATTAAAAATAGGCAAGTTAATGAGAAGGACTTTTTCTTCAATTTTGAGGTGGATAGTGAGTCTAGGCTGTGTAGTTTTTTTTTGTTTTTTTTTGAGAGATGGGCGTATGCGGTGGGATTACGAGTTATTCGGCGATTGTTGGTGCATGATACTACGTATCGCACTAACAAATATGATATAGTTTGTGATCCATTTGTCGGTATGAACCATTATGGTAGGAATGTGATATTTGGGTGCGGTTTTTTAATGAATGAGAGAATCGAGTCATTTGAGTAATTGTTTGATGCTTTTTAAGATCAATGGGCGGTCAGCATCCGACTACAATTATGATCGACCAATCTGTTGCCACGGCTGCTGCTATTTCCAAGATTTTTCTAATATCACAGCATCGACTCCGAGTATGGCATATTGGGGAAAACTCAAAGACAAACATCAGGTCGCTAATAAATCAAAAAGGTTGTATAGACCTTTTCAACTATTTACTCAAGTATATAGAAAAACAGAAGCTGAATTCCAGTTCTACTGGGACAAGTAAGTAAATATTTATTTTTTTGTTCTTACGATGAATATGGATGTTAAGTATATATATATATATATATATATATATATATATATATATATATATATATATATATATATATATATATATATATATATATGTTTAGATTATGTGTTAACTTTTATTCATTATATGTAACATCAATATATGATGATATTTAGTTATAGTATAAGATGATATGTGGCTCTAATATGTGTGATGATATTTGACAGAGATCCAGGTTTTGATTTTTGCTGATGATATATACCTAGTATATTAGATGACATGTGGATCTAATATGTGATGATATGCGTATATAATATGTGATGATATGTGGATATAATATGTGATGATATCTAACATAAATTCAGGGTTTAGGGTTGAGTTTTTTTATGTATTTAGGGTCAGGGTTTCTGATTTTTGATGATGATATGTGGGAGTAATATGTGATGGCATGTGGCTAGAGTGTGTGATGATAAGTATCAATAATGTCAAATGATAATTGAATGACATTAATGGTTTTTAGGGTTTCCTTTTTGCCGATGATATGTGGTAGTAATATGTGATGATATGTAGTAGTAATATATCATGATATGTGGTAGTAATGTATGATTTCCTATGTTTTTAGGATTTTTATAAATTATGAGTACCAAGATAATTCTTGGTTACTAAGGCTTTATGATATAAGAGCAAAATGGTGTCCTGTGTTCAACAAGGATTGGTTTTCAGGTGGCAACTTATCTTCTTAAAGAAGTGAGAGCACAAATCATGCGCTTACAAGGAAATTATCTAAGATGGATGGGCTTTGTGATTTCTACAACATGTTCATTGGAGTTGTATCTGAGTGGAGGAGTAAACAGAATGGAGAAGATGTACGTTGCATGCTACGTAAACCGGCCTCAAATGATGTGACATGCTAGAGATGTGTATACAATTGAAGCTTTCTCTTTATTTGAAGATTAGTTTATGAAAGGGGTTGCATGTCATCAATTATTTTTCTCTATAGAAGGTTCTATTATGACATATCATGTACGGGTCGAGGGTAGGGATGTGATAAAATATGCGGTAACTTTCAATGTTTAAGATTTTTTTAATATCTTGCACGTGCAAGTTATTTTTTGAGGTGGGTATTTCTTTTGATATCATTATTTGTATGTAATGAATATACATTGTGTGTGTGTCATTCCTGTGAGATATGTTACAAAAAGGTGGCGCAAGTATATTTTTAGTGAGCGGGTTTTAGATGATGTTCTTGTCTTTCATTCTTTGAAAAAATCGATGGCGGGCTTTTTATGGAGGATTCAAATGAATAAAAAGTTTTAGAAGTTAATTATTGGGCAAGTGAAGACAATATTGAAGTTCGATCAAAGTGTGAAGAAGCTTTTGAAAGTTTTAAATGTATTGTTATACGTGAAATCGGTCCCATTTATTTTGATGATTACGTTGATTCATCGTTGAGTGGTGTTATTCGAAATTCTCAAAGTTGTCGTGAAAAAGGTAAGAGGAATAAGTGGGAGAAGAGTGTACTTGATAAGAAGCGCAACCAAGCGAAAGAAAAAAGAAATCGAGCGCAAATTGCCGAGTCACAAACTAAAAAGGCCGTAGAAAGTCTACATGTATTTTTCTGTAATTTATAAATTATTTTCTGTAATGTCATTATTTTTTCATTCTGTACTATTTTTTTCAGGATGGTATTTTTACATTTGTCGGGAATGGTTATATTGTGCATCCGAGTATCAGTCCAACTTCGAGTTTGGATTTCATAGTTGTTAGTCCCAATACGAATTCAAAGCTTCCACCATTACCATATTTTTTAAGTTGTAGTTCTTTTAGTTCAATGTCAGTTGATAGTTAGGTTTTTTTTCATATATGACAGAATAGAGAGATGGCTAATTTTTATTGTCCAATTGTATTTTTTATTGTTTTGGACTGATATTTTTTATCCGATCTTTTTATTGTAATCGTAATGATTATGTTTTATGAAAATGTTATATTTTTGTTCGTGATTTTTGGTTAATTTGACTTCGTCTTTATTTTATTGTGAAAACAAACTATAGGGTTTGTTTCTTACTCTCGGAGATTTCTGAATCTGTTGATGTGTTGGTTTTGCTGTGATGATATTTTTGAAAGTTATATGTGATGATATGTGAATATTTATATACGATGATATGTCTCTGTTAAATGCAATGATATCTATCATATATTTGTCAGAATTTATTTTAAATCCATTTGGATCATTCATGTGATTCATGCATCCGAGCAGATTTTATGAGCTAAAATAAGAGATTCACCAAGAGGATATATTAGTCAATAGTTTCTTCCATCCCTTTCATGTTCATATAAAAAAAATAAATATTTTCAAAAGGTCATCTCACATTCAAACTTCATGTTCACATTCCACGACTTAAAAAGTGAACATCTTTCACTCTCTTCTTCATGTTAAATTACTAAACTTAAAAATACAACAACATTATATACAAATATTATTAATAAACAAGATAATATTTGGAATTTAAAATAGTATTTGACATGTCATTATACATAACATGCACTTATCATTACAACTATATAAAAATCCATTTGCAATATCATAAAAAAAAAAAAAGAGAATAAGAAACTTATAAATGAGAAACTAACATATAATATCCCATCACAATTCCAAAATGTCATATAATACTAAAATTTCAAAGCATATTAAGCCACAAATGTAACAACCACATACACTTTGCAGAACTAAACAGTGTGTCTTTTCTAACACATACCTCCTACCATTAATCTAAAGGCATGAACTAAACCATAAACAATAGAAACCAGATATTTCTTAACACCTCAACTTGGTACATGAAACCGAATTCAAAAAAATTATGTAATATTGTTTATACTCTTCAATTTTCTGAATATCACTACAGCAGACAAACCACACGTTCCACATCTTTCAACACTTGTTTCTTCCTCGTATTATCCTCCATTATTATGATTGCTGAATAGTACTTTACTCTCAATGTGTTCAACAAATCCTTGTCCTATTGATAAATATAAAAGGGAAATAAATAAATATCAATAAACAAAGAAAATAAGTATAAACTTATAATTAAATTTACTTACATCGTCTTTACTAAACCTACATTCCACCCATCCACGTCAAACTTCCCCTTATATGTTTTTAAATGTCCCAATGCAATAAATTCCACAATCATCAAAATTACTTGTTGATCTATATGGCATTTTGATAATTGATTGCGAAAATTTTTGCACATTGACATTTTTCTTCAAATTGTTGAGTTCCAAATATCTGCAGAATGTTGATGCTTGAGACAATTGAAAACAATGAGATACGATCAGTACATGAAGATTTCTTTATGTGTGTAAGATGAATGTGTAATTATTGTCACGGAGTACTTACATGTTTTTAGGGCCATTATCGTAATGAATTGCAGTACTGGTGCGGTGTGCAAGCGGTCAATTGTCAATTATTTGTATTGCACGATCTTTGAGATTGAAGCATACAATCCAATAATGACTATATTTCAATACAGCGAAAAAGACCTATCATTTTAGATACTTGATCGAAGATTTCTTAGCACTCTAAGAAATCGTCTCCGCAGTAGTACGAAGTCGATTGTAGAGCGGTAAGTTTTCCCGAGTCGTATCTCTCGAGGATAGATATAATCGGCGATCGGTGTCTTTACTTAATCTCTTATTAATTTTACTAAACTAATCTAATCCTAAGAAATCAATAAGTCATTGATTTGGGTTTGAGTTTTTAATACTAAATCATGAATTGAAATGAAACTTGAAAACAAAAATTAAAGCAAAGGGAAATGAACATTAAAAGCTTTCTTGAGAATAACTAATTTTAATGAAATTACTTAAGMCCTAATTTAAAAACTTAAATAAATTAAAACTACTAAATTCAAGAAGACTTACAAATTGAAAGAGACATTGGAGGGAAAAATTAAAGCTTGAAATTGAAAGGAGGTCAAAGGGCATTAAATGAGAGAAAGTCAAATCTATCTAAAAGGAAAGTTTCATAAATCTTTCAAAGACTAAGAATTTGTCTAACTAAAAGGAGTAAAAAGCTTCAAGATGCTGCAATGGAGTTTTTCCAAAGAACAAGAACAAACTAGAAGCTAAAGATGAGAAACTGAAGAACAATAAAAGGAAAAACAACACAAACCAAAGCCTAATAACCAACACAACAAGAAGAACAATCAATCAATAACAAAACATAATGGTAAAGGGGAAGATGACTACCAATTTTGCAATAAACACCAAAAGTTTCAAGTCTAGATTACAACCTTCAAAAGAAGATTTAAGTTTTCAACACAACAAGGAGCACAAATGAAGGAGGTGTCACTCTCTCTAACACTTGCTAAGAACAACTAAATATTTCAAACTAAACTAAACTAAACTAAGGATTATCAACTAGGGTTTTAAATTTCAAGAGATGGTAAAAGCTTGGAGGAGATGGAACAAGTCCAAAACCACCAAGGAGGGGATAAGGTTGGTGAGAAAAGAGAAGGGGGTTTATATAGAGGCTGCAGTGGAAAGAACGTCAAAACGGGCTAATAATCCTGAATTTCAGTCGATCGAATGTCTTGTATCAACGGCCCAGCTTACTGTCGAGCAGTCGATCTGGGCTGTGTCAGTCGATCGACTGGACAACCAGTCGATCGACTGCATGCCACTCGATCGACTGACATGGCTGCTCCCAGCTCGATTTTCTCCTTTTCTACTCCAGCCGTCCTTCGGTTGTCGTTCTATGTTCGCGCTATGTTTCCTTGCTTGTCTTCACTTTCCCATTCCATAGCGAGTCGAATGGAATGCCCTAAGCGTGCGCGGGTCCTGCTTGATCATTCTACATCTAAAAATACAAAAACAAGTGAAAAACTACAAAAACATAATAAAAACCACGCAAATACTACAAAAATCTAAAACCAACAAAATAGACCAATTCGACTCCTAATACCCGTAAATGCAAGCAAAACACATGCAAACACGACACAAAGAGGTAACAAAATTACGTATAAAAATGTACAAATCAACTACCCCACACTTAGAATGATTTCTTTTCCTCAAGCAAATCTAATCTAGTATTACGAAACTACCCTCGGATGATCCTAAACTAATGCACAAAAACCTAATTCGAGACGTCGCATGCTACAATGCTCATTAGCTCGATCAAAAGCGACGACAAAAATGCGTTGACAAGAAAATTTTAGATCAACTCCTGGAACCTAAAAGTAATAGGTAACCCTCCAAGTCGGTCCCCTCGTCCTTGCCCCGGCTAAGGTCTATCCATGCTCGAACCGTTAATCGGCTCCCTACTAGCTTCAATCACCTATGAATCTCTTTAAAAAAAAAATCTAAAAAGGAAAAGAGAAATGTGCAAGGGTTGCACGTTTATTACATAATAACTCCAAGAATTTACAACGTATCCTTGCTTATTCATCATTTTTTTTATTATTTCTCCATTTTTTTTCTCTTTTTTTTCCTTTTTTTTTTGGGTATATACCATACAAGGAGAATTCAATGGCTCCGATCACTCGTTGCTACTAGCAACTTACAATATTCTCGATCGAGCACATGGTGCAATTAGCGACTCCAATATATAAAACAAAAATCCTATAGAGAGTGTTCGATGACGAGGCTAGTTGAGGCATTAGTTCTTAATTGAGCTCAAGGATAGCACGAAGCTAAAGCCGAACAAAGTTTCCAACATATCAAATTACCTAAGTACACTAAATCCGATCGAAATTCTAAACTTCTTAATCAAATCATCAAAATCGCGTCACTTTGCCAAGGTTCCAAGCAATATAACACACATACTTCTCGAATTATCACAAGCAAGCATACAAACAATCTTAAAAACCTAAGGCGAACTCTAACCACCCCACACTTAAAACCTAGCAATGTCCTCATTGCGAATTAAGCGAAAAGCGGTAAAGAGTGTAAGTGGAAAAGAAAACGCCCCTATTCTCGAGCTTGTGATGATGCGGTCGTGCATAAGTCCTCTCCAGGAGTCGAGGCAAGCGATCTACAAGAAATAAGTAAACGGGGGGTTGTAAAAACAAGTTATGTACAAAAAGTGAAAATCTTTTTGGGGTTTTTGAAATTTCTATTTTGTTTGGATTTTTTTTATATTTTTTCTTACTCTTTTTTTTTTGAAATTGGGTTGCCTCCCAATAAGTGCTACATTAACGTCTATAGCTCGATGATTATACAAGTGGTGCTATCTGGGATCCATGAAGAGGTGGCGATCATGCCACGCCTTGGTGTTCTCCAGAAGACACACTGGGTGACAAAAGTCACCAAGGCAGGCAAGTCGAGCAAGCCGGAAGATCAAAACAACAAAAGCGTGGGCTTGCTTCGGAGGTCGGAAGAGTGAATAGTCGACCACCAAAACTTGATCGTCACAAAATGGGTCAACGTACTCCTTCGTCCCCTCAACTGTCATCTCCTCTCTCTCAACTTTAGAATTAGTCATAATCGGGCACGAGAGAGTAGGACCCAACACACACCCCACTACCTCTTCCACCTCCTCTTGTTCAATTCGACATAAGGCATCGGGTGGTGGTAAAAGAGGCTCGAGTGGCTCCACATCCTCCAAAACCGGCACAACTTCATCATCCTTTCCAAGAGAGAGTGAACTCGACATTCCAAGTGCCGTTAGATACCCCAAAGGTGACTCCCCTACACATTCCTCTACAACATCTTCAAGAAGCACGAGAGGGGTAACGTCAACTTCCAACCCTTTCTCCTCACCCTCTAACTCCACCTCCTTGCACACCTCTTCCAAAAGACCGTCAAGGCTAGAATTGCCATCAAAAAAAGTGGGGTCCACCACATCAAAGATGGGCATCTCATCAAAACAAGGTTGTCTTAGAAAATCCACATCATTGGCAATTTGCTCTATTTGAGTCTCCATGCGAGAAAGGCGTTAATCCGTTTGTCGAACTGTATCCACGAGCTCGGCTAAGAGAGACTCTAAGTTTGGGAGTTCGGGCATAGACGAGTCTTGAGAAAGTGTTGTGTAAGGATCATCGCTCGAAGTATACAAACTTGAGGTGGGTAGATCGTAAAAGTCATAGCTCCAAGAATATGAATCATGAATTGGTGAAGCATACGAGTCAAAGCTCGGGTAAGAAGAAGGCGGGTCGAGTGGAGCATATGGGTCTTCAAAACCCGGATCATAGGAATCACAAGTCAGTGCATACGGATCCATGCTCGGGTTATGGTTATGTGAAATTGGTGGAGAATATGAAGGGTTTGGGCTGGAATAATCGAAAGAGTGGGCCCATTTTTGACCGATCGAAGCATACGAGTCATCATAAATCAAGGGGACCCGATAGCTTGGCGGAGTGGTGTACAAATTTGGATATTCAGGAGTTTGGATATAAGGGTCATCATATGGCAAACTAGCTCGTAGTTTTCCATCCTCGGTCAGATTAATCAACTGGGTTGTGAGGTGATGATGCAAGCCCGGTTGATACATGATGTGAATGCATCCCTCGATCGTCGTGTGTGTGAGCGGGCGGCATCGGATTCTTGAATGAGTAGATTTGCTTGGTCTCTCGTCTGAGCGATCGCCTACCTTGCATACACAACTCTCAACAAAGGATTACGAGCATCAAATGTAAAACAAAAATCTAAACTAACTACCAACTAAGATAACAAAAGAAGGAATTAAAAACACCATTAGCCTTAATCTATCCCCGGCAACGGCGCCAAAAATTTGATCGAATAATTTCTAGCACTCTAAGAAATCATCTCCACAATAGGACGGAGTTGATTGTAGAGCGATAAGTTTTCCCGAGTCGTGTCTCTCGAGGATAGATATAATCGGCGATCGGTGTCTTTACTTAATCTCTTATTAATTTTACTTAAACTAATCTACTCCTAAGAAATCAATAAGTCATTGATTTGGGTTTGAGTTTTTAATACTAAATCATGAATTGAAATGAAACTTGAAAACAAAATTAAAGCAAAGGGGAATGAACATTAAAAGCTTTCTTGAGAATAACTAATTTTAATGAAATTACTTAAGCCCTAATTTAAAAACTTAAATAAATTAAAACTACTAAATTCAAGAAGACTTACAAATTGAAAGAGACATTGGAGGGAAAAATTAAAGCTTGAAATTGAAAGGAGGTCAAAGGGCATTAAATGAGAGAAAGTCAATTCTATCTAAAAGGAAAGTTTCATAAATCTTTCAAAGACTAAGAATTTGTCTAACTAAAAGGAGTAAAAAGCTTCAAGATGCTACAATGGACTTTTGCCAAAGAACAAGAACTAACTAAAAGATAAAGATGAGAAATTCAAAGCCTAATAACCAACACAACAAGAAGAACAATCAATCAATAACAAAACATAATGGTAAAGGGAAAGATGACTACCAATTTAGCAATAAACACCGAAAGCTTCAAGTCTAGATTACAACCTTTAAAAGAAAATTGAAGTCTTCAACACAACAAGGAGCACAAATGAAGGACGTGTCACTCTCTCCAACACTTGCTAAGAACAACTAAATATCTAACTAAACTAAACTAAACTAAACTAGGGTTTTAAATTTCAAGAGATGGTAAAATCCTGGAGGAGATGGAACAAGTCCAAAACCACCAAGGAGGGGATAAGGTTGGTGAGAAAAGAGAAGGGGGTTTATATAGAGGCTGCAGGGGCAAAAACGTCAAAAATGGGCCAAAAATCTCAAAATTCCCTGCGAGGCAGTCGATCGGGCTGACTAACAGTCGATCAACTGTCTTGTGTCAACGACCCAGCTTACTACTGAGCAGTCGATCTGGGTTGTGTCAGTCGATCGATTGGACAAGCAGTTGATCGACTGCATGCCACTCGATCGACTAACATGGCTGCTCTCGGCTTGGTTTTCTCATTTTCCACTCCAGCCGTCTGTCGGTTGTCATTCCATGTTCGCGCTATGTTTCCTTGCTTGTCTTTGCTTTTACGTTCGATAGCGAGTCAAATGAAATGCCCTGAGTGTGCGCGGGTCCTGCTTGATAATTCTACGGCCAAAAATACAAAAACGAGTGAGAAACTACGAAAACATAATAAAAATCGTGCAAATACTACGAAAACCTAAAACTAACAAAATAGACCAATTCGACTCCTAATACCCGTAAATACAAGTAAAACACATGCAAACACGACATAAAAAAGTAACAAAAATACATACAAAAATGTGCAAATCAATACTATTAGAACATCATTATGTATACTCACAAACACACACACACTCTTACTAGATCTGCATCATCAATATTGACATTGCCCATTTTTCTCAGCTCATTATCAAGCATAATATTGAAAGATTTCTTGCTCTCATCCTCATTAAATTTTAAATCCATTTCCATCTGATCCTGCGTAATTAATAGTTGATAAGTCTAAACTTTGTCTATAATACTTGACGATATATAAATTTATCAAGTACTTACATGAGGCATTGTTGAGAAAAACACTCTTTTTGGTTCTCCAGGTGTGTATGATTGTTTGGACAACACACTGACTTTCTAAGAGTGTATAGAATTCATGCCCCATCGAACAGTACTTCACTGATACTTTTAAATAAAACATGGAGATAGTAAGAGGAGAGATCTTGAATATGCATATATCATCACAACAATCATAAAATATAACCTATAATATATCATTACATAAACCTTGAACATATCACACAAACTATGCACATACCATCACACAGACTAAGAGCATATCATCACACAAATCATGCACATATCATCATCAACAACTTCTTAAAAATTCATTTGTAATCCAGAAAAAAAAAAGGAATATTACATTAATAACATCACAATTTACATCCTTGTGAAAATAAAGAATAACATATTCATATATCATCACACAGATCTTGCACAAATCATCACACAAACCATGAACATATCATCATTAAAAACTCATAAAAATCATTTGTAATCCCTGAAAAAGAAAGAATAATAAATTCATAATTGATATATCATCACATAGATCATGCATATATCATCACACAAATCATGCACATATCATCACAAATTACAAATATATATTCATTATTAGTCCTAGTAAAAAAGAAATAATAGCATATTCATATATTATTACACAGACCCTGAACATACCATCACACAAACTATGCATATACCATCACACAGACTAAGAGTATATCATCACACAAACCATGCACATATCATTATCAACAACTTCTTTAAAAAAGTTATATTATATTAATAACATCACAAATTATAAATATATATTCTTCCACTGGTGGAAAAAAGTCGATTAGAGGCGGTTCAAAACAGCCATTAGAGGCGGTTCTGAACCGCCTCTAATACGACCGACGCTTAGAGTTAAAAAAACCGGGCAACACTGCTTAAAATAGGAGCCGGGTGGCGGTTCTTAGTTTTAACCGCCGCCAAAACTATTGAAAATCGGCCGAAACCGACGCAAAAAAAGAATGGAGTGGCGGTTCGTATCTGAGAACCGCCGCTTAAAACTAGAACCGGGTGGCGGTTCTCAATCAGAACCGCCGCTTATAATTGAAGCCGGGCGGCGCTTCCTAGTTTAGAAGCGTCACTTAAAGTCAAAGGTTTTGGCAGCGGTTCTTGTTAGAACGCACCTCTATTTGTTTTTTTTTTTCCCCTGCTTTCTGCGCCAAAATTTCTAAAAATCTGAAAATCCAGAAAATTATTATAATTCCTGCACTCATTTTTTCCATAGCAAATACACAAACCAAACAACAAAATATTCATAACAAACACAAATTATCCAAACAAACATCAAATGTCGTAAATATCGAACAAAAATCATTCAAATATATCATCTCACATCATAACAATTCAATTTTATCAATATATACTCAACAAATGCTTACAATTAAGAATTTAGAAGAACGTCAATAAAGTATCTTGCAAACACATTTCGAATATCATCGAACTCCAACGGTGAGTAAGGATCTTGATTCGATATCCAATCCTAAAATTAAAAACATGAAACAAAATATTTGATTTATTAATACTAACGAATTATGATTTATAACTTCTC
>BMAC01000325.1:1203316-1264054 GCA_014905375.1 Phtheirospermum japonicum | reverse complement strand
ATATTTCCTCCATCCGACCGGATGAGGTGTAATTGACATGTCCGACTAATGAATGTTCTTTGTCCGGTCGGACAACCGGACAGTAAGTTTATCCGGTCGGATATCACTGTCCATCCGACCGGATGCTGCCTGTTCTTGGGCTTTTGACCATTTCTAATCCCAAATCCTGAATACAAGCACCTTTTGTTTTCCTCTTTTTTTTCTATATACAATTTTTTTAACTCCACTATATCCCACCCTGTAATCGTCATTCTCAATAGACCAATAATAAATAAACCCTCACCTCACAAACTTGAATGAAATAAGAGCTATGAAGATGCTCATGGCTAACAAGTGATGGTGTAAAGGATCAAAATGGGCTTATTAGGGATTTATAGTCGTTTTAATTTTTTTGAATATAGCTGGGGTCGGGTTTTATATGTGCCTATCGTCATTTTAAAAATCAAATGACACATGCGACTTAGAGATCTCTCAAAACACTTATCGAATCACAGCATGTAATGTTGGTAATCACACAAAGCTTCTCACAAGAGTTTTATTCAAACTTTGAAAACAAGGTGACGAGTTTTGAAAGATTCGCAAAATTGTTAACGACTAAGTGTTATTTTAAATATATACATATAAGTAGGTTTTGAAAAAATTTGCACTAAACAAGCTCAAAAAGACTCTAACGATAGATCACACTATACATGATTTCGACAGGCATGCTAGTACAAACACAATAATCATGGGAATAATTTCGACATAGGTTGAAATAAAAAGTCGGTTAATTCATATGTAGTTACTAAATGAAATGACAAAAATAAATCATAAAAATGATTTGAATTATGCATGCAAACAGTTCCATCCGGTCGGATATTTCCTCCATCCGACCGGATGAGGTGTAATTGACATGTCCGACTAATGAATGTTCTTTGTCCGGTCGGACAACCGGACAGTAAGTTTATCCAGTCGGATATCACTGTCCATCCGACCGGATGCTGCCTGTTCTTGGGCTTTTATAACTAAGGCCATTTCTAATCCCAAATCCTGAATACTTGCCTTTATACATGGGCTTTATTCTTAACGACTAGATGCTTTTAAAGAACTTAAGCACCTTTGTTTTCCTCTTATTTTTCTATATACAATTTTTTTAACTCCACTATATCCCACCCTGTAATCGTCATTCTCAATAGACCAATAATAAATAAACCCTCACCTCACAAACTTGAATGAAATAAGAGCTATGAAGATGCTCATGGCTAACAAGTGATGGTGTAAAGGATCAAAATGGGCTTATTAGGGATTTATAGTCGTTTTAATTTTTTTGAATATAGCTGGGGTCGGGTTTTATATGTGCCTATCGTCATTTTAAAAATCAAATGACACATGCGACTTAGAGATCTCTCAAAACACTTATCGAATCACAGCATGTAATGTTGGTAATCACACAAAGCTTCTCACAAGAGTTTTATTCAAACTTTGAAAACAAGGTGACGAGTTTTGAAAGATTCGCAAAATTGTTAACGACTAAGTGTTATTTTAAATATATACATATAAGTAGGTTTTGAAAAAATTTGCACTAAACAAGCTCAAAAAGATTCTAACGATAGATCACACTATACATGATTTCGACAGGCATGCTAGTACAAACACAATAATCATGGGAATAATTTCGACATAGGTTGAAATAAAAAGTGGGTTAATTCATATGTAGTTACTAAATGAAATGACAAAAATAAATCATAAAAATGATTTGAATTATGCATGCAAACAGTTCCATCCGGTCGGATATTTCCTCCATCCGACCGGATGAGGTGTAATTGACATGTCCGACTAATGAATGTTCTTTGTCCGGTCGGACAACCGGACAGTAAGTTTATCCAGTCGGATATCACTGTCCATCCGACCGGATGCTGCCTGTTCTTGGGCTTTTATAACTAAGGCCATTTCTAATCCCAAATCCTGAATACTTGCCTTTATACATGGGCTTTATTCTTGACGACTAGATGCTTTTAAAGAACTTAAGCACCTTTGTTTTCCTCTTCTTTTTCTATATACAATTTTTTTAACTCCACTATATCCCACCCTGTAATCGTCATTCTCAATAGACCAATAATAAATAAACCCTCACCTCACAAACTTGAATGAAATAAGAGCTATGAAGATGCTCATGGCTAACAAGTGATGGTGTAAAGGATCAAAATGGGCTTATTAGGGATTTATAGTCGTTTTAATTTTTTTGAATATAGCTGGGGTCGGGTTTTATATGTGCCTATCGTCATTTTAAAAATCAAATGACACATGCGACTTAGAGATCTCTCAAAACCACTCCGACCGGATGGAACTGTTTGCATGCATAATTCAAATCATTTTTATGATTTATTTTTGTCATTTCATTTAGTAACTACATATGAATTAACCGACTTTTTATTTCAACCTATGTCGAAATTATTCCCATGATTATTGTGTTTGTACTAGCATGCCTGTCGAAATCATGTATAGTGTGATCTATCGTTAGAGTCTTTTTGAGCTTGTTTAGTGCAAATTTTTTCAAAACCTACTTATATGTATATATTTAAAATAACACTTAGTCGTTAACAATTTTGCGAATCTTTCAAAACTCGTCACCTTGTTTTCAAAGTTTGAATAAAACTCTTGTGAGAAGCCTTGTGTGATTACCAACATTACATGCTGTGATTCGATAAGTGTTTTGAGAGATCTCTAAGTCGCATGTGTCATTTGATTTTTAAAATGACGATAGGCACATATAAAACCCGACCCCAGCTATATTCAAAAAAATTAAAACGACTATAAATCCCTAATAAGCCCATTTTGATCCTTTACACCATCACTTGTTAGCCATGAGCATCTTCATAGCTCTTATTTCATTCAAGTTTGTGAGGTGAGGGTTTATTTATTATTGGTCTATTGAGAATGACGATTACAGGGTGGGATATAGTGGAGTTAAAAAAATTGTATATAGAAAAAGAAGAGGAAAACAAAGGTGCTTAAGTTCTTTAAAAGCATCTAGTCGTTAAGAATAAAGCCCATGTATAAAGGCAAGTATTCAGGATTTGGGATTAGAAATGGCCTTAGTTATAAAAGCCCAAGAACAGGCAGCATCCGGTCGGATGGACAGTGATATCCGACTGGATAAACTTACTGTCCGTTGTCCGACCGGACAAAGAACATTCATTAGTCGGACATGTCAATTACACCTCATCCGGTCGGATGGAGGAAATATCCGACCGGATGGAACTGTTTGCATGCATAATTCAAATCGTTTTTATCATTTATTTTTGTCATTTCATTTAGTAACTACATATGAATTAACCGACTTTTTATTTCAACCTATGTCTAAATGATTCCCATGATTATTGTGTTTGTACTAGCATGCCTGTCGAAATCATGTATAGTGTGATCTATCGTTAGAGTCTTTTTGAGCTTGTTTAGTGCAAATTTTTTCAAAACCTACTTATATGTATATATTTAAAATAACACTTAGTCGTTAACAATTTTGCGAAMCTTTCAAAACTCGTCACCTTGCTTTCAAAGTTTTAATAAAACCCTTGTGAGAAGCCTTGTGTGATTACCAACATTACATGCTGTGATTCGATAAGTGTTTTGAGAGATCTCTAAGTCGCATGTGTACATTTGATTTTGAAAATGACGATAGGCACATACAAAACCCGACTCCAGTTATATTCAAAAAAATTAAAACCACTATAAATCCCTAATAAGACCCTTTTTAGCCTTTACACCATCTCTTGTTAGCCATGAGCATCTTCATAGCTCTTATTTCATTSAAGTTTGTGAGGTGAGGGTTTATTTATTATTGGTCTATTGAGAATGACGATTACAGGGTGGGAACTAGTGGAGTTAAAAAAAATTGTATATAGAAAAAGAAAAGGAAAACAAAGGTGCTTAAGTTCTTTAAAAGCATCTAGTCGTTAAGAATAAAACCCATGTATAAAGGCAAGTATTCAGGATTTGGGGTTAGAAATGGCCTCAGTTATAAAAGCCCAAGAATAGTGTTACATGGTTATTTTGGGAGGAATTAAGATCAAACCATGCACTATGCTTCAAAATGTTTGATTGAGTGAGTTATAGATTGCGTTTGTTCGCAAGTTAACCACACATCTTTATATATGACATACCTTACCAAAGAACCTACATGACATCCCTAAAAAGTCCTAGTCCAATTCTTGACAGAATGTGCACACATATGCGATGTACGAGGGTTTGATCTTCACGAGTCGTTGAATGCATATTTATGATTGAAACTAGCGTATACACGTACCTATTGAAAAACACGAGCGAATGAGTGCACCATTATATATATTTCCCTTTTTGAGAGGACACACTCTTTCGATTTCAGGTGAAAAAGTAACAAGAGCTTAGCTTAAGAGTTTTCAACAAAAGTGTTTATATTTGCAAAACTAAGTTATATGCACAACATGACTCTTTGATATAACCACTTTCACTCTTTCTTGATTTTGATTCTTTCGTTTGTTCGAGGACGAACAAACCAATAAAGCACGGGATGGTTGATTCGTACATTTTTGTTACACTTTTATACATATTTTGAGTCATGTTTTAGTCTTTCTACCATCTTCTTAGGTCAAGAATAAGCCATTTTGAATGATTTTGCGTTATTCGGCCTTTTGCTTAGCTTTTCGTCTTTTAAATCAATAATTGGCCACTCTAATCCATTTTACTTACTTTCCTCTTTCAGCCGAATCATATGACAAAACCTGAGAGATGAAGACAAAGAATCAGCGCTCGAAGTAGCCAAAAGAAAAACTATCCAACCGGATAAGACCAACAACCGATCGGAATGACTTCAAGACAAGTACTTATCGGATAAGAGCTACATCTGAACGGTCAAGAGGACAGAGATTTTCATCCGATCGGACCAATGACCCATCTGATCGGATTCGAACGTTACAAAAGTAGATTTTCGGGTTTCTTTAATTACGAAACGGTTCTTTAATTACGAAATGGTTTACGAGAATACCTATCCTTTCACCCACAAGACTGGATCATATACATTGGAAGAGAGAATTGACAAATTTCTCAACCTTTGACCTATAGCCCTTACGACAATAATATTTAGAAGATAGATCGGTTCGGATAATCGTTGAAGACGAAGGTTCGTGACAAGTTTCCCGGATTTAGCGAAGTTCATTTCCTCTCCAGAATTAACAAGGATTCGTCAAGATTCACTACAGTATCGTGATTGAATTTTCTCGTGATTTAGTAATCTCTAAACTTTATCTCGTAATTTAGTTTTGTAGTTTATGTTAGAAAGTGATCTCGTAATATTATGTTGGGATAATTCATGTGGATCGTTTGTGATTGAATATTTATGAATGATTTTTGACGATTAGTTTTATGATCATTAGTTACTCGTAATATTCTGATTTGAATAATTAGTTTGGTTTGTTTTAATTAGAATTACATAAGGATTATATTTCGTGAATGTATATCAAATGTTTGATGAATTATTTGAATGAGATTTGCTGGAACGGTCTTTAGATCAAGTAGTATAATTGGTGAGTTTGTTGAATCGATTAAACTACTCTTGCGGAGAGGTTGACGTCCTCAAAGCAAGATAGGTTATCGAGTTTTTAAAATTAAGTACTTTGAAGATTTTCGAAAAAAAAACCTTTGATCTCGTGTTTAGTATTAGATATTGTGTTTTAATAAACATCATTGACTCCGTATTTCCACTCTTCGAGAGATAGACACGAGTTAACTTGCCGGTCTACAAGTGACCCCGTTCTCTTACGGGAGAGCTTAGACATTTCAAACGTAGACGCGCATTTGCTCAACTTGGATATATAATTTTGAAAGGAGAACACAAAAGCCTCGAGTCAGAGCGTGGATAGACCTTAGCCGGGGCAAGGACGAGGGGACCGAATTGGAGGGTTACCTAGTACTTTTAGGTTCTAGGAGTCGATCTAAACTTTCTATGTAAACGCATCTTTGTTATCATTTTTGATAAAGTTAACAAGCATTGTAGCATGCAACGTCTTGAATTAGGTTAATTTTACATTATTATAGGATCATCTGGGGTTAGTTTTGTAATTCTAGATTAAATTTGCTCGAGGACAAGCAACCATTCTAAGTGCGGGGTGGTTGATTTGTACATTTTTGTACGTATTTTTGTGAACTTTTTGTGTCGCATTTGCATTTTTTTTGCTTGCATTTATGGGTATTAGGAGTCGATTAGGTCGTTTTTTCTAGTTTTAGGTTTTTGTATCGTTTGTGCAGTTTTTATTATGTTTTCGTAGACTTTTACTCGTTTTTATATTTTTGGCCGTATAATTACCAAGCGGGACCTGCGCACGCTTAGGGCATTACATTCGATGCGCTATGAAACAAACAAGTGAAGATAAGCAAGGGAACATAGCGTGAACAAGGAACGACAACCGACGGACGTCTGGAGCGAAAAATGAGAAAACTGAGTCGGGAGCAGCCATGCCAGTCGATCGACTGACCTAGCCCAAATCGACTGCTCAGCGGAAGCTAGGTCGTTGAGGATGAAGCAGTCGATCGACAAGGTTTTAGTTGATCAACTGCAGTCTATCGACAGGTAGTCAGTCGATCGAATGCGATGCTGAGAATTTTGTAATTTTTGACACATTTTGACGATTTTCCCCTGCATCTTCTATATAAACCCCCAACCCTTTCTCCAACAACCTTATCCTTCCTTGGTAGATTTTTGAACTCCTTCAATATCTACCAAGCTTTTACTATTCCATTGCTTTAAAATCCTAGATTATAATCCTTAGTTTAGTCTAGTTAGTTTTAGTTAGTTTTTCTTAGCAAGTGTTGGAGAGGGTGATACCTCCTTCATCTGTGGTTCTTGTTATGTTGAAGATCTGATTTATCCTTTGAAGGTTGTATCTAACTAGAAGCTTTTAAATTGAATGCAAAATTGGTAGTAATCTTTCTCTTTTATATTGTGTGTTGTGTTTGTGTTTTTGTAATTGCTTTGGTGTTGGTTGTTAAGTTTTAGTTTGTTTTGTTTTCCTTGCATTTCCAATTTCTCATTTCCACCCTCTAGCTTTTTATTTCTTCTTTTGGTTAAAACTCCATTGAAGCCTTGTTTGAAGCTCTTTACCCAATTTGTTCAAACAAACCTTGGGTCTTTGAAAGGCATATGGGACTTTCTTTTTCAATCAATTTGACTTCCTTAAAATTTAATGCTCTCTGAATCTTTAAAGTTTTAAGCTTTGACTTTCCCTCCATTTTCTCTTTCAACTTGCAAGCTTTCTTTAATTAAGTAATTTTAATTTATTTAAGGTTTTTAACTAGTGTTTAATTAATTTTCTCAAAAGTAGTTATTTTTAAGCAATCTTTAAATATTCATTTCCCTTTGCTTTAATTAGTATTTTCAAAGTTTTCATTTCAATTCAAGTATTAGTATTAAAAAGTCAAACCCAAAATAAATGACTATTGCCTTCGTAGAGTAGATTAGTTTAATCAAGATTAACAAGAGATTAAATAAAAACACCGATTACCAATAATATCTATCTTCGAGAGACATGACTCGTAAATAAACTCACCGCTCTACAATCGACTATGTACTATTGCGGAGACGATTTCTAAAACTAGAGTGTTTAGAAATTCTTGAGCAGGTTCGACTTCCAACCTATCATCACCAATCTTCACTTCCCCCTCTAAAATTTTGTCGTTGCCCTCAAAGACACATACACAATCTTTCTCACACAAACCGTTGGCACATTGAAGAACAATTGGATCGTCATTACGAACAAAGGACTCATTTCCCTCATTATAACCTTCAACACAAGCTCCCGGGTCAAACTTCCCCTCGTTGCTCTCTTCCTCCATAAAAACTTGTTCGACCAACCCTTGGGTCACGTCCATGTGTAAGCAATCCTCATACGATATGCTTGATGGATAGGGCATAGGGGCTTTAGAAATTGGTGCCTACTATGGGTTAGAAGACTTGTGTAGGCCATCGGGAAGTTCCTTTGCCAAAGTGGGACCTACGGAGGTGGGATCGGGAGGAGTAAGAACACTTGGAATAGAAACCACCTCCTCTTCGGATGGCGGGACAACCTTATTATCAACTACCCCATCACTTCCAAGGACCGTGACCGCATGAGTATGCGAAGGTGGGCTTGGCAATTTTTCTTCCTCATTAGCTTTATTTGGAATATTGATATCACTTGCTAGTTGACCCATGGTAGTGTTTAACCCATTGGTCATAGCCTCAAAAGCATTGAACTTAGCACCGAACAAGGCCGACGTAATGGGAGAAGATTACATTTCTCGTATAATGACCAAGAGATTCGGATCGAAAGGTGGAGTGGTAGCATTCACCGGAATAGGAGGACGAGATAGGCCCACGTGAGGAGTAACACCCGTATTTGTATTGGCATAACTAAAAGTTGGATGCAGGCGGTTGCTAGGACGAGGAGGATTATGAGGTGGTGGTTGAGCAAAAGATGATCTAACACAACCGGGTCCCGCTTGATACCCATGACCCCCATACACTTCCTCCGAATGACGCATCGGCATATTGAACGAGGGATTTGAAGGACAAGACGTTGTATCGTGACCAAACATTCCACACGGAGGATCTGGGTTTGGGCTAGATAACTTAGCAAGAAAAGCCTCCATAGCCTTTATTTTCTTTTCCAATTCAAGCGTCCGAGAGGAAGAAGCTCTACGCACTTCATTAGCACTAGAGTATATTGCTCGATAAGATTTTTGCTCGGGAATAAGATATACGCAATGTGAAATAGTCGCCCCCACAAAGGGTTTGTTAACCTCTCTCATAATGAGGACGAGGGGGGGGGGGGGGGGGGGGGGGGCATTGGGGCTCACACCTCCAAACAACTCAAATGGATCGGGATTTTGAGCACTATTGTTAGCATCAATCGGAGCATGATTGAAATTGTAAGTATGAGGACCTCCATACGGGCTGGGGATTCGAATATTGGTCACCTATATTCCCATTCGGACTCACAAAGCCACCATTAGACATATTCGGACAATGATTGGGAACACCATAACCGCCATACGGACTGGGATTCGGATATTGGCCACCAACGTTCCCATTCGGACTAACAAGGCCTCCATTATACATATTCAGGAATTGATTGGGGGCATCATAACAACCATATGGACCATTCATGCCCATGAAGCCACTATACCCAACATGGTTTGCACCATGCCCTCCCATGTTGGGTTGACCATTGCCTTGAACACTATTGGTAACATGGTTTGCACCATTCCCTCCATGTTAGGAATGTAATCCCCATTGCCATAAGGATTGGAATGTGTTACCTTGGTGTAGGCTCATGTGTGAATTGACCTTGCATACACTCAATAAAAACGTCAAATACAAAAGAAAGCTAGAAACACAAAGAAACTACAAGCAAATTGAAGACCTTAACCAAGCGGAGTCACAACGACGCCATTTTGTTTTTAGTATTTTTAGTAGTGGTGAAAATATAAGGGTTTATGACTTGGTATTATCGGAATTCAATTGATTATAGAGATCTATGTGTTTTTAGATTGTTGGATTAAGAGAAACAAAAATAAACAAAATTAAAGCAAGTAAAGGAAGTAAAATGAAAGTAAATGCAAGTATTTTGTATGCCTTGAGCGTCTGCCGTATTGAAATTGCAAGCAATAATGAAAATAAGCAATAAAAATCAAGGAAGCAACAAAATACAACTAAAACCACCTAAGGCACAACTATGCATGCATGATCATAAAATTTTAAATAATGCAAATCAGTGAAAATTGAAAGCACCTATGGGAAGAGCAATAAAAGTTGACGTGAAAGTTTAAATCTTTTTGAAAAATAACAAGAAACAAAGAGTAGATCTAGGATTCAACATAAAACCATGCATGAAAATAAAAACCAAAATAAAGCATATGAAATACTAAAAATAAAAATGATCCAAGACCCGATCTATAATCAAGGTGTGTCACTCACCTAAGAGCTAAGGCAAAATGCATAAATTGAAGAACAAGCATGAAATTGAAGAACAAAGAAGAAATTAATGAAAAGCTTACTTGAATTAGGAAATAGGGACACAAACTTGAATGAAATTACAATCCAAAATAAAATCTAAGTGATGGCTTGAATTCTTCTTGAGATTACAAACCCAAGAAAAAGTTTGAAATTACATCTAAGATCTAGAGAGAAAAAATAAATCCCAAACCCATGCAAGAGTTGGGAGGAGAGTTCTTTTTCTTTTTTTTTTATGAGAGATCTATCTATTTATACTTGGTTTATTAAGGGTAAATGTGTAAAATAAGCCTTAAAAGCTTGGATTTCCCATGTTTGACAAATTCGACCCAAAATGGTCTTGCTAGACCATTGGTTAGCCTTTTGGCTCGATTGGGATCCATTTGGCTCGATACGGCTCATCATTGGCCGAGCTCGGCTCGGTGTTCGGCAGGTTTGGTGTAGTCTGGGCGAGCTTGGCTCGGCAGGTGCAGGCACTATCGATAAGGATGGGCGGGCGTGGCCTTGCATCTCACGGCAGGGATGCTCTGTTGATCAGTCGATCGACTGCCTTCGGCTCGACAGGCGTGGGCGGGAGCTCTTTGTTGAGTAGTCGATTCGAGTACTCGGCAGTCGATTGACAACTCTCGGGAGCGTGGCGCGCACGCGTTGGTACTAGTTCTTGGCAGACGCTCGGGACTCTCATCAGGCGCGCGACAGCTGCGCGCGGGCTGGCCTTGGCTCGAGCCAAGGTTAGTTTAAGGGCCAATATCACCTATTTTTTTGCCTTCTAGTCCAAACCTAGCAAAAAATCTCACCCATCCACAAATTAATTGAACTCATTTAACCAAATCAAGTATAAATTAAAAAGAAAATTGAAAAATAATAAATCAAGAAAATAACATAATAACCTAACGAAAATCTACTCAAAACCACTATAAACAACATTAAACCCTAATTAAAAATACCAGAAAAACACCACAATTACATGCAAACCAAGTATTTAAAACTAATGGAGAGTTGAAATGCCCAGAAGGATGGAGAGGTGTAGAAGTGATATTCGACATCACTCAAAAGGATATATCTTCCCTTGTGATGCATTATATCACTTGGAACAACCTTACCTGGGAAGATATCAAGGAATACTTAAGATTGGATAAATTGAAACAATCATTGAGGGAAGTGCAGGAAGAATCCCAGAGCAACTAACTCTAGGGATAGAGTTTCTCGAGAATCATAAATCTTGGGAAAGATTAAGAGATGGAATGGAGTTTACAGTGGGCGAAAAAAGATACAGAATTAAATGAGCACCATCCCCTTCTCTATATACATTCCCGTTGGAATGATATATCCAGGATATCGTGCGAAATATTTCGCAGTCCACATTGATTCAGGCACAGGAATCCGCACGGCTAAACCATAAGTTTTCTCTAAAGAAATGGAAGAAGAATTATCTCAAGTAGCGGGAAGAGATTTATCTAAAAGGATCCTAGTACTTAAAAGAGGGACCAACCAAGTGGAAATGATAATGAGAGGAGAAAATAGTACTCCATAGTACAAAGTTAAGACTCCACCAATCTAGTTTTAAGATACGGGAACGGATATTCTGTTAGTAAATAATTTCCTATAAATATTTAAGAGATTTACATAAAAAATGAGACTAGAAGACTTATTTTCACAAACCCTTGTGAACATAAGATTATAGTCCAGCGATTCAGACAGGCATTCCATAGAAAAATGCCAATCAACTTTCGCAGCAAGCGTGGTAATGAAGGAAAACTTCGACACCCAAAAATGAAAGATCGAAGAAGGTATAGAGAAGTAATTCTACAAAGCACGCAACTCCAACGATGAGATCCGTGTGATGTCCTCTTTGCCTCGAAACACTTGCATGAAAAGCATATAAGTTAAGTACGTGGCATCCGATCTTAACTAAGTAGAATTAAAGTGGTATCCGGCTTCCGGTGGTGCTCCAGAGAGTTTCTCCCACCATGCGTTCTTGTCGTAGTCCTCGTGCTGAAATGACTCATCCGCCTATTTTTCGCTATCTATTCCAAATATTATGTTGAGGTCGGACTTGGAAGTACAAAGTGGATGATTAAGGAGCTGGAAATCGAAAGAGACGTCGATCATGGGCTTGCAAGTCATGAAGAACTCAAGCATTAGAGTTTGGTATCCGGGTTGCTTAATGTTGGCCCATTTTTTCAAATCGAGAGCCTCGATGTCCGCCATGGACTTCTCCTCAATTTTATCTCCTAGCGCAATTTTTCGATTCTAAAAATCCGCATCGATGTGTCGAGGAGCGTAAACAGCTCGTGTAATCAAGGACTTGTACAATGTCACCTCCTCGTCTTCATGGAGATCGAACAGAGCCGAGCATCCCCCGACGTTACTAGGTTATTTCCCCTCCTAGTTTGTGAATCGGAAGCTATCGTAAGTTGGGAGTTTTCGAAAATTCAAGTGGGAAACTTTCTCGGGTGATTCGTCAAACACATAGTGTGCAACTGGCGATTTTCAACCAAAACAGTTCAATGAGTTCGAGTTCAAGCCATTTTACCTCGAAGATTTTCAGATTTTTGTTCTCGATGTTTTGGGGCTAGAAATTGCAATTTGATTCTTTGATTCCTCTGAACGGGTTGATTTTCTTGCCCAAGCTCTCCGATCAGATGCGTTTGTGTGTATGAATCTTAGGTTTTTGAAGGTTTCAAGGTTTATTTCGCTGTTATTGTTCTTCCTAATTAAAGAAATAATAGGTTTAGGGTGAAAATCTTGAATGAGGAAGACCGAGTTTTACAAATCTGTGTTGTCGTCCGATCGGATGATGCTCCTGTCCGATCGGATGTGGCTCCAGTATTTTTCATCTGATCGAATATTGCCCTTATCTGTTCAGATGATCATCTAGTGTGTTTTATTCAATCGGTTTATGTTCTCATCCGGTCGGATGATCATGTACACGAAAAATTTTGATTCTCGGTTTTTCGGGATTTTTTTTATATATATACTTATGTACATGGTTATGGTCCTGCAAACTCACAAATATATTAAAAAGGTTTGAGCATAAAATAAAAACAATAAATCGTACGAACACGAATTCTTTATTAATTCGACACGTGAGCATAAACTCTAATTATTAAAATAGATAGTGACCACCGAAAACGACGAACATAAAAAACCCAACATAAACTAACTTAGGTAAAGGCAACTAGGACAAATTCTTATTTAAACATAAGAACCTAGCACGCTACTGGGGATAGGGGGTGGGATATGTCCGTAAGCCAAGTCACTAAGATCCTCGACTTCCGCTTCAAGTTTAACAATTTTGGCTATGGGTTCAACAATCTTGGAATCTGCCTTCGCTAAATACTTGTGAAGGCTAGCAATATCCTCAGTTAGCAACATCTCTTCAAGGACATAGTCGGTAATCTCAGCCCTTAACTCGTTAATCTTCTCTTGATGCTCTTCCAATTGAATCTACAACTTCTCCATTGTATCTTCGTGCTTCTTCCTACTCACCCACCCATAATCCGAGCCCTTGGATGATGACTTTTTATGATTCATCTTGTTTCGGATTGTATGGGATGTGCTGGAATAGAGAATGTTGTGAAGAAAAGTATATACTGAGGTGGGTTTATATAGTGGCTAATGGTTTAGAGAAAGGGAGTCCTAGAAATATTCTAAGATCAAAAAGAAAGGAAGAAAATAAAGACTTACCTAGACGCAAAGACTTCTAAAAATCAAAAGAACTCCAAAAATAAGCAATATTCACCTAAATCCTTATCAGAAAAGGATTTTATTATGCACAACCCTCTTACCAAAAAATTTCACACGGAGTTGACTAGTTAACGCAATCTCGCCTCATCATTCGATTGGATATCGTACCATCTGGTCGGATGGTAGTTATGCAATATTCTCCAACCGGTCATCATCCGCATCCGATCGGATGGTAGTCCCATAAGTTTTATTAGACCGATCATCTTGCACTATCCGGTCGGATGATCTTCGAACCTGTTATAAGATTTTTAGTGGTGTTGAAATATATTCAACGGGTTCATGGCTTGGTATTATCGGAAATTGATTCGATTGAAGTAATCAATGTGTTTTAAGCTTGAAAAATAAAGGAAAAATGAAAATAAAATAATTAAAATAGCTAAACTAAACTATAAAATGAAAGTGCAAGTTGGTAGGATGCCTCGGTCGTATGCCCAAATTGAAAATGCAAGCAATTAATAAAAACAAGCAAAAACAAGCATTGTTTCATCAAGTACTACCATGCATGCATAAAGTACGACCGTGCATGAAAGCTCAAATAATTCAAATTGGTAAAAATTGAAAGCATCAAAGTAAAGAGCAATGAAAGTTGACYTAAAAGTTCAAATCTTTTGGAAAAATAACSAGAAACGAAGAGTAGATCTAGAATTCAATTTAAAACCATGCATGGATATTTAATTCAAAATAAAGRATAAGTAAAACTCAAAGTCATGATGATCAAGGACCCGATCTATAGCCTAGGTGTGTCACTCAACTAGAATCCATAGTCAATTCACAAGTTTCATCATGAAATCAAGTAGCTAAGACAAAAAGCATAAATGAAGCACAAGCATGGAAATGAAGAACAAAGCATGAAATTAAAAGAAAGCTTACTTGAATTAAAAAGGAGAAACAAAAGCTTGATTTAAATTGCAAGGAATTAAAAAATCCAAAGGAGTYTTTGGATTCATCTTGAGCTTACAAACRCAAGGCAAAGCTTCAAAATTAAACTAAGAACAAGAGAGAGAAAATATTCCAAAACCCATGCAAGTTTGGGAAATTTTTTGAGTGATCCTTACAAAATGAGAGTTCTAGTCTATTTATACAAGGTTAATTTGGGTTAAAATGGGCCAATTTGGGCTTAAGGGGCTTAATTTTCCGATTTTGACCCAATCTTGACCCTTGTTGACCAAGATGGCTCAATGTGGCTTGGTTGGTTGGTCTTGGGTGAGGCTTGGGCGCTTGGCAAGGGCTTGGGCGAGCATATGGCGCGAAGATGGCGCGCAGATGGCGCACGCTGTCTAGCCATCCTGCTTGGCGCGTAGATGGCGTGCGGATGGCGTGCAGATGGCGCACGCTGTCTAGCCGTCCTGCTTGGCGCGTAGATGGCGCTGGGATGGCCAAGGGACGGCGACCATTCCAGCAAGTTTGCCATTTTGGAGCTCCTTTTTGCCTTGATATTTTGGCCTCCATGCCTTAGTTTGAATTCAACACATCAAACCACCTATAAAATGAGAATCATAAAAACTCAAGAATTTCACCATCCTTAAATCAATTAAAACCATTTAACCCAATTAAACATAATATTAAAAGAAGAACACAAAATCCCTAAAATAAGAAAAATAACCTAGAAAACAAAGCTAAACGACTCAAGAACCACTAAAATTAGTATAAAACCACGAGAAAAACACAACAATTACATGCAAAACAACTACCCCACACTTGTTGGTTTGTTCGTCCTCGAACAACGAAAATAATCGAGAATGTGCATGKAATGAACATTATGTAAAAAGAAAAATCCTTGTACTTATCCTTATTTATATGAGGATAGTATCAACATCGACTCGCTATCGTCAAGCATTGCTTTTATTACTCATTTCTCAAATGCAAGCTAAATCGATGACTTCCTCACAAATGGAAATTTTGAGGGTGTTCACTCAATTCGCTCAAGTGTTTGATATAGGACGTGTATACACTCGAATGGGACAATACATGCACCTTGTCAAGATTTCACAAATCGGACGCTCAAAATTGCTCATAGTACATGACCAAATAAGAATCGAAAGAGGTCTTTATTATGGGTTGTAATGTTGGCTCTTTGGTAAGGTATGGAATATTTGGATATAGTGGCTAACACARGATCAAACGTGATCAATAACACACAAAATCTTAATTTCTAAAACTCGAAACTTATAATTGCTTCACCTTTCCCAATTTCCAAACTTTCATTTGAAACCCTTTCTTCTTTCACACTCTTTCCCGACTTTTATTTCACAACACTTAGAAGCTCTATGAATTTGCTTCTTTTACTAAAATTAGCCCTTTTTGAAMTAGGCTTTCCACATGAATACACGCTTTATCACCTCTTGTGATTTGTGTTGGAGTATTATTCTCTTTTTTTTTTCTTTTGTAAAAGCAACTCAAAACCCGAAACCCACAAAATATTTCCCACACATTTCTCGTTCTCTAACCATAAACTCTCTCTCCTCARAATTATGAAGATACAAGAGCTAAAATCGAGCTCGGCTAACAAGAAACGGGATAAAGGCTCAAGGGGGCTCATTTGGGATTTTTAAGTAGCTTATTTATATGAATATGGCCGGAACAAGGGTGATATATGTGCCTCGAGGTCATTTTCAAATTCAATCATGTACGAGCAAAGTCAAACCTCCTCAATGCAATTTCCATAAAAAATGCAAGCAAGCCGATAAATCACACAAGGCTACTCACTAGTTTGCACCGAATTTGGGAGCAAAATCAAAAGAGCTTTTGAGTTTTGCAATCTTTTCATGAGAAAATGTTGATTATATATATATAGGCGGGTTTGGACGAAGCACAAAAATTCAACCCCTCACACAAGAGGCCATAAACATGCAAAAACCCGACAAGTAAACTATTCAAACTTCCAAGCACGTGGAGTTGTTTAAAAATGTAATAACGACTCAAAAGAAACAAAAATTGACTCAACCATATAAATACGTAAAAAGTAAGCGTCACTTCGCCAAGAATGCGTCACTTCGCCAAGAATCGAGTTAAGAACAACAAAACATACTTTTCGATACCCGGACCCTAACCACCTACCCACCCCACACTTAAACCATGCAATGCCCTCATTGCATTTTAATGAACCAAGTAAAAGGAGGGGGAATAGAAAATTCCTTAACCGAGCGAGTTTTGAGTCAAGCTTGGTGGGTCCACTCTATCGATTGATTAACCCGAGCATCAATCCGATCACGACATGGTTCGCTCGGCTTCGTGACCGCTAATTTCTTAACAAAGCAATCATGGATGGAGTCGGAAATCAAAATACGTCAACCAACCAAATACATAAGGTACACGAACATGCAAAGTCATACAATAAACGTCCGGACGTCTCCAAACTAATTCAAAAGTACCGGATACGAGATATATAGATTACAATTCCGAATATACCAAAAGACCAAAGGAGTTCAAGAGAGAGTGAAAAGGGTCATCCTCGTTGAACGTTCTCCTCGCCTACTCATCGCTATCGAAATCGGTATCCTCCATGCCGTACAACCGGTAGGTAGAACTCGGCTCATCACATCCCGTCAATGATGGACGACACGGGTCGAGATAATCATTCTCTTCATCCTCGCTCTCTGAACGGGCCGTCATTGTTCTCATGTTCTCCGCTTCTTGAATATCATCGTCGTCTTCGTCGATATCGTCATCCTCGTTTAGCTCCTCGCTCTCTCTTCCCTTACCCTTAGCATCTCCCTCAACATCTGAGCGTGCCTTACCTTGAGCCTTCTTTCTCGTGTAGACCACTATTTCCTTGACACGTGCATCACCCGCTTGTCTTCTTATCGGTTCTTCATTGTCTCTCATTCTCCCAACGTTTCCGAATTCATTCACACCCCCAAACCCCATTTTGATCCTCTCATGTTGAGGTGAATCAACACCCCATTGATTTCCGGCCCAAACTTCCCCCTCCGACTCCTCATCATCATTAACCGAGTCCTTTTTCATACACATGCATGACAATAGCAATTTCCTCAACATTTTGTACTCTTTCCGACTTTCTTTCCGATATTGCTTTTGTCGTTCTTGCAAAGCTCTCATAGCTTCGAAATTTTGATCAAGACGATTCAAAACCAACGTTCGGAACTCCTAATCCTCCTCACAACTACGGTCATGCCCTGCTTGCGAACCCCAAACGCCTCGAGCACCTCCCACCCGTTCATTCAAAGGGAAACTCAAAATTGTAGGTGACTCTTTAGTGAAATTATGAGAGGGCCCTTCGGAGGGAGCTGGGGATTTTGTAATCCTTCTCTTTTTGTGATATTGCGCCTCTGAACCTCGAGGTTTTAGGATAACTTTTCGCATTCTGAGAGGCGTGTAATCCAAAATTTTCAAATCCACACCCGCATACAAGGCTAGGGCAGTGATAAGGGGTCCGAATCCGAGTTTCTTTGTGGACTTGGCGAGTTGGGTCTCGATCGTGGAGATTATGACCGAAGGAATACAAGGACGTACCCCGTTTTGTGCATACCATAGTAAAGTTAGCTCCATTCGAGTAACCTTGTGTGCTTCTTGTTTTCCGAGAATAACATGCGCTATGAACTTATGCATATAAAAACAGGAGTCCTCCTCAATTTCACTTGCCAACGCCCTCTCTTCATTTTTATCCGTGTCGGCCTTTGAGATGTTTTTCCAAAAATTCTTAATCTCCGGATTAGGCTCCTTTGCCTCCCAATGAGCCTTCTCACCTCCATACTCCAGCCCCTAAGCTTGAGAGAGCACCATCTTGTCTACTACGATCTCCTTACCAGCGAGCCTACAAGTGAATGCTAATCCCTTCCTTTCGAAAGTATTGTAAAACTCGGCCACAAGCTCCCGGTAACAAGGCCCGTGCATATTTGCTAAACGTTCGCACCCAAGTATCCTAACCATCCTCAACACGGCTGTGTCAACCGCATTCCTCTTAGAATCTTCTTCGATTTCTTTCATCACAAACACTCGGGGTTCGGAAATGGGATGTCTCGAAAATTGCTCAAGAGTAGGGACTTCCTCTGAAGTATTGGTATTTCGAGACTCTGTTGAGAAGGAAGGAGCCTTCTTACTCCCCTTTTTCGATGTTCTAGGAGGCATTGAGTCGGACTTGGTTGGGACGAGCGTAAAATGGTTGGAAATTATGAAATTCGAACTTGGATGAAAGTTCGGAAGTAGAGCTCGCCAGGTAATTAGGCTGCAACGAAAGAGTGATTTACGGTCAATTTTTTTTTATAGGAAATGAAAAACGCTCACTTGGGCATTTAGTCGAGCACTTGTTGTGCAATGTAGAGGGTTGAAGGCTTTTGGGATAGGATGGCCTTGGGAAACCTCACAACTCTTGCAAATCAAATACCCCAATATAGGAGAGTAATTGAAAGCTGATTACCTTATTTCTCTTGAAATTTTATGAAGATTGGAAGATTTGGGTWGAATGGTTGTCGTTGGTGGCAATTTCGTGTGTTGCACAGATAGCCTAAGGAGGACTCTCATTTAAGTCTGCCTTTCCCCCGTCTGCCCTCTCTTTTTATTTGTTTTTTTTATTAAAAAGTGGGGTGGATTTGGCAAGGGCTTGGGCGCGCAGACGGCGCGAGGACGGCGCGAAGATGGCGCTGGGATAGCCGAGAGATGGCCAAGAGATGGCTGCTGGGAGATGGATGACGCTGGGAAGGCTCGAAGATGGCGCGCAGACGGCGCGAGGATGGCCACCATTCAAGCGAGTTTAGCTCTTTTAAGGAGTCATCTCAAGGCATAAGTGTTGGCATTTTTTTTTTATTTTTTTTTAAGATTAAAGGGCTTCCCGAGCTCGCTCCTCGAAGTCCCTTTTTACCGAATTGTCCAACCTATCAATAATCACGCAATGGAAGATTGGGAAAATCTCGAAAAGTAAAGGAAGAAGTAAAACTAAAAGAGATAAACGAAAAGGGAACGTAGGAAAAGGAGAGAAAGAAATTAAAAGGTAACACTAGGTGTAAGGAATTAAGAAAATAGAAAGAAATAAGTGAAAATAACGTGGGTTGCCTCCCACGAAGTGCTTGTTTAATGTCTTTAGCTCGACGTACTCCCCTTTGATAATCATGAAGAAGATGAGACGGGAGGATCAACCAAAGCTACCACCTCCTCGTCGGGTGGCAAGAGGAAACTATGCCGATAGGGTTTAACTCGATGCCCGTTCACTTGGAAACGATCTTGAGATGCGGGGTCAATCAACGTCACCGCTCCACTTGGATTAATAAGCTCGATGGTGTAAGGACCCGTCCATTTCGACTTCAATTTTCCGGGATGAAGGGCTAAGCGGGAATTGTAGAGTAAAACGGGCATCCCAACCTCAAGCTTTTTCGGGATTATTCTCTTTTCGTGGATGCGTTTCGTCCTCTCCTTGTAGATTCGAGCATTTTCATATTGAATATCTCTAAGCTCGTCCAATTCTTCTAATTGCAACATCCTCTAAAGGCCGGCTTCCTTCAAGTCAAGATTAACGGCTTTTATCGCCCAAAATGCTCTATGTTCGATCTCCACGAGCAAGTGGCAAGATTTCCCAAATACTAAATAGTACGGGCTCGTGCCTAGAACCGTTTTATATGCCGTACGGAGGGCCCACAATGCATCATTCAACTTCCTCAACCAATCCTTCCGGCTCGGTTGCACCGTTTTCTCTAAGACGCTCTTCACTTGCTTGTTGCTCGTTTCAACTTGCCCCGAGGTTTAAGGATGATATGGCGTTGCTATTTTGTGCTTGATCCCGTAGATCTTCATAAGTCTCTCGAAGTGTTTGTTACAAAAATGACTACCACCATCACTTATTATGACCTTAGGAAAGCCAAAGCGAGCACATATGTTCTCTTTCACGAACTTGACAACTACCTCGGCATTGTTCTTTGTTGTAGGTATGGCCTCAACCCATTTCGAAACGTAGTCCACTCCCACAAAGATGTATTCATGCCCATCGGAAGACTTGGGGAATGGCCCCATGAAGTCGATCCCCCACACTTCAAAAATTTCGACCGCCAAGTTTCCCACCAAAGGCATCTCGTTTCGCTTCGAAATGCTCCCCGTCCTTTGACATCTATCACAAGTTTGAACATGGACGTGAGCGTCATAATGGAGGGACAGCCAATAGAAGCCCGAACTTAGAATCTTGAGAGCCGTCTTCCTTCCTCCGAAGTGGCCTCCGGCTTGATGATTGTGACAAAAAGCTAATAGTTCTTGAATCTCCCCCTCGGGCACACATCTCCTTATCATTCCATCTTTTCCTACTTTATACATGAATGGTTCGTCCCAATAAAAACTTTGACACTTAGCTAGGAAGCGTTTCTTTTCTTGCCAATCCATATCCGGCCGTAGCTCTCCAGTTACCAAGTAATTTTCATAATCGGCGTACCAAGGCGCTTGGCTCACTTTCATCAAGTTCTCGTGTGGCAAATTCTCGCCAATGGCCACCCCTTCTCCTCCTTCCGTGACCAACCTCGAAAGATGATCGGCTACCGCATTCTCACACCCCTTTCAATCCTTAATCTCAATATCAAATTCTTGAAGCAATAGGATCCATCGAATGAGACGGGGTTTTGATTGAGGCTTAGAGAACAAATATCGTAATGCGGCATGATCGCTATGCACCACGACTCGTGATCCAACAATGTAAGCTCGAAATTTCTCTAAAGCAAAGATCACGGCTAAGAGCTCTCTCTCGGTCGTCGTATAGTTCTTTTGTGCATCATTGATCATCAAACTTACATAATACACCACTCTTAATAGCTTGTCAACTCTTTGGCCAAGAACGGCCCCCGCTGCTTCACTTGATGCGTCACACATAATTTCGAAAGGCAAATTCCAATTGGGAGCTACGACAATGGGGGCGGACACGAGGCTCTTCTTAATTGCCAAAAATGAATCCTTACAAGTTTCGTCAAATTCGAAAGGGACTTCATTACTCAACAACCGACACAAGGGGCGGGCAATTTTTGAGAAATCCTTAATAAACCTTCGATAAAAACCGGCGTGCCCGAGGAAACTCCTTACATCTTTCACATTAAGGGGAGGAGGTAACTTTTCGATCACTTCCACTTTGGCTTTGTCCACCTCAATCACCTTCTCCGAAATCACCTTCCCGAGCACAATGCCGCTTCAAACCATAAAGTGGCTCTTTTCCCAACTTAGAGTTAAGCTCGTCTCTTCACATCGGGCTGGTACTTCCTCAAGGTTTCTCAAGCATTCTTCGAATGAGTCCCCATATATGGAAAAGTCATCCATGAAGACTTCAAGATATTTGTCGATCATGTCGGAAAATATGGAAAGCATACATCTTTGGAACGTCCCCGGGGCATTGCATAGCCCAAATGGCATCCGCCGGAAAGCAAAAGTCCCAAACGGGCAAGTGAACGTCGTTTTAGGTTGGTCCTCGGGGGCGATGGCYATTTGGTAATAGCCCGATAATCRGTCCAAAAAGCAATAAGAGTGGTGGCCGGCGAGCTTGTCGAGCATTTGATCGATGAATGGTAGGGGAAAATGATCCTTCTTCGTAGCCGCATTCAATTTTCGAAAATCGATACACATTCTCCATCCCGTCGTTGCTTGCGTAGCCAAGAAATCTCCCTTATCGTTCTCAATCACGGTAATACCGCTCTTTTTAGGGACCATGTGTACGGGACTTACCCACTCGCTCTCGGCAATCGCAAATATAAAACCCTCCTTCAATAACTTGAGTATCTCTTCTTTTACGATCTCTTTAAGGTTCGGGTTCAATCGCCTTTGGAATTCACGAGAGGGCTTGGCGTCATCCTCTAAGACAATGCGATGCATGCACGTCYAAGGGCTAATTCCCTTTATATCACCGAGGCTCCACCCAATAGCACCTTTGTGAGACTTAAGCACCMTGATCAACTTCTTTTCCTCTTCTTCATTTAAATGGGCAAAGATAATTACCGGCTTACTCTCCTCCTCCTCTAAAAATACATATTTGAGGTGAGATGGGAGAGGCTTTAGCTCGGGCTTGTGCCTCCTCTCACCCTCATCGGTGGATAGCTCGAACAAATCAATCATTCCCTCAAGGTATTTGTCGAAGGTTTGACACGGCTCGACGGCTTGTTTCACATAAACAATCTCCACCTCCCCCTTCAAAAATGTGTCGTTGTCCTCAATGACACTTATACAAGCACTCTCAAATAGGCTCTGCGGAATACACGATTCGATGTCACGCTCATAAGCTCCATTAAACTCAAAATCACCACTATCATCATCCGCCGGCTCGATTATCTCATCATACGCATCCACCAAGAAAATTTGCTCAACCAGTTCTTGAATTTCATAAACGAGAAGACAATCCGCATGAAAGATGCTTGAAGGAATAGATGGCAAATTGGTCATAGAAAATGTAACCGACTCTCCCACCACGGACAAGGTGAGTTTCTTCTTTCCAACATCAATGAGGCATTGTGTGGTGGCCATGAAGGGGCGACCGAGTAAAATGGTATGCTTGGCACCATCGTTGGAAACCATACCCACATCAAGAGCAACAAAATCCACCGGGACCATAAGCCCTCGAACCTTCACGAGCACATCCTTCACAACCCCCTTTGGATATCGAATCGACCTATTGGCCAATTGTAAGCAAATCCTCGTTTCTTGCAAGGGAGCTAGCTACAATTGCTCATAAATCGAAGACGGAATCAAATTTATCCCCGCCCCGGAATCAAGCATACCATTTGTGACTTTACCATTTCCGAGCGTAATATCGATACAAAAAGATCCGGGATCCGCCATCTTGAGAGCCAAAATRYAAGGATCACAAACAACACTTGCCTCRTTAGATAACACAATCGTSTCATTGGGGGTGCTCATGAGCTTCTTGGAAGAAAGTTCTTTGAAAAATTTGGAGTAAGCGGGCATGTCTCGGATGGCGTCTAACAATGGAAGGGTGATGTTGACATTAGACAATGTATTGTAGAGCCGTTGGAATTGATCGTCTTTCTTGGTATTTTGAAGCCGAGATGGATAAGGKGGAGAAGTCTTTGGAATCYGTGGCTTATAAGCARTCGAGGATTTATGCAAGCCATCGGGGCATTCTTTTGTCGGCAAGGTACTCACGGGGGTAGAAACGGGAGTATCAACAATGGGCGAAGTAACAACATTCTCATTCGCGGACGGTGGAGCCACTTTATTATCGATAACCCGGCCACTTCGAAGAGATGTGATCGCATGGGCATGTGATGGTTGGCTCGGGAGTTTCCCCTTTTCATTGGATTGCTTAAGCATATTCACATCGGTAGCCAATTGGCCAAACTTCGTGTTTAACCCATTCGTCGTGGCCTCAAGAGCGGTGAACCGAGCCTCAAAAGACGTCGTCATGGATTGCAATTGTTGCAATATCATGGTAAGATTTGGATCGGAGGCCGGTGGCGGAACATTCATCGGGGGAGATGGACGAGAGGGGCCCATGTAAGGGTTTGAATGTCCAAAGCCCGGATGCATGCGATTGCTCGGATGATATGGGGGATTTTGAGTTGATGGCCGAACGAAGGGTGGACGAGAAACACCGTGGCCCGGTTGATAGCCTTGAACCCCACAAACGTCCTCCGATTGAGGCACCAGCATATAATGAGAGGGATTTGATGGGCAATAAAGTGTCTCATGCCCAACTAAACCACAAGTCAAACAAGAAGGATCCACGGTCGGAGGCGACACCTTAGCCATTTGAGCTTTAATAGCGGCCAACTCCTTTTCTAACTCAATCTCTCTCGGGGATGGAATCTCATTCACATCTTTAACCTCATTAGCACTCGAATATAAAGCCCGGGACGATCGTTGTTGGGAGTTCTCGGCAAGGGTAGTGAAAACTTTGAGAATCTCATGAGGGGGTTGTTCCGTCATGTTCCCCCGGCCGTCGTATCCACCATATATTGAAATTGAGTTTCTAAGGCCTCATAGAACGTTTGGATCAAGAGCTCCTTGGGTAGGCGATGGTGGGGGCAACTATCAAGAAGTTCCTCAAATCGGGCCCAAGCCGAATGAAATGGTTCATTCTTCATTTGTTTGAACAAAATTATCTTGACCCTCAAGGCGGCCGTCTTTTCCATAGAATAGTAATGATCCAAAAACAAGGCCGAGAGTTCGTCCCAAGTGTGAATTGAATTCGGTGTAATGCCCATGAACCACGACAACGCTTTATCTTGCAAGGCATAGGAGAAACAACGAAGACGTAAATGCTCCAAACTTATCATATTAGGTCGATGAAAACCCGAGACTTGCCACATAAATTGACGGAGGAATTGGAGAGCATCTTCTTTTGCAAATCCATGAAAAATTGGGAGTCGAGCAAAATCAAGGGAACGAATATCAATTGCCATTATCTCGGGGGGCAAGGTAATGTAAGAAGAAACCGGAGCACCCACAAAGGCCTTACTCACATCTCGCATAGTACGGATGGGGGCATGAGCATTGGGATTCAAACCACCAAAATGGGCGTAAAGATCGTGAACATCATTTCGGACCTCATTAACGGCTTCTCCAAACCCGGGGCCACCATTATAACCATACGGATTCATATTCGGCATAGGATTGTAATTATGCAAGGGAGGACTGCCACACGGACCGGTATTCGGTTTCGGCATAGTTGGAAAATGTTGAGGAGTTCCATACCCATACAAACCGGGAGTCGGGGCTCCATAACCAAAACCGGATCCATTAAACCCGACATGGTTTGCACCATGCCCTCCCATGCCGGGTTGACRGAAGCCTTGAGAACCGGGGACAATGTGGTTTGCACCTTGCCCTCCCACATGTCCCATTCCAACCGAACCACCACCATTCCCAACATGGTTTGCACCATGCCCTCCCATGTTGGGAACAAAGCCTCCATTAAAAGAAGTAGGGAAAGAAGTATTACCATGGTGTTGGCCCGTGGCGTGCCCTGGAGTGGTAAAATAACTCCCTTGAAATCCTAGAGCTTGCTCGGGAGGTGGCGGGAGGATGTGGCTAGATAGCCCGGTCTTGTCGCTTGCGTCGAGCTCATCATGAGCTCCGGGCTCGGTCGGATTAGAACTTTGAGGGTCGGCCCGGGGAGATTTCTCGATAGGGTCGAGAAATGGGCCCGTGTTTGGAAGATTATTCGCCATATGAAAATCAAGAAGCAAGGGATGTCGAAGACGTCGTAATCGTTCGGGGTTAGAAGTATAAGGGAATAATTCGTGGCCGAGCGAACYACGACCTTGCATACACTCAAAGAAATCGTCAAATAAAAAGGAAAGCTAAAAARACAATGAAARGACAATTAAATCGAAGGCCTTAACCAAGKCGTGTKGCAACGGCYCCATTTTGTTATAAGAGTTTTAGTGGTGTTGAAATATATTCAACGGGTTCATGGCTTGGTATTATCGGAAATCGATTCGATTGAAGTAATCAATGTGTTTTAAGCTTGAAAAATAAAGGAAAAAGGAAAATAAAATAATTAAAATAGCTAAACTAAACTAGAAAATGAAAGTGCAAGTTGGTAGGATGCCTCGGTCGTATGCCCAAATTGAAAATGCAAGCAATTAATAAAAACAAGCAAAAACAAGCATTGTTTCACCAAGTACACAGCATGCATGCACAAGGTACAACTATGCATGAAAATCCAAATAATGTAAATTAGCAAAAATTGAAAGCATGGAAGTAAAGAGCAATAAAAGTTGACGTAAAAGTTCAAATCTTTCGGAAAAATAACAAGAAACGAAGAGTAGATCTAAGATTCAATTTAAAACTATGCATGGAAATTTAATTCAAAATAAAGCATAAGTAAAACTCAAAGTCATGATGATCAAGGACCCGATCTATAGCCTAGATGTGTCACTCAACTAGAATCCATAGTCAATTCACAAGTTTCATCATGAAATCAAGTAGCTAAGGCAAAAAGCATAAATGAAGAACAAGCATGAAAATGAAGAACAAAGCATGAAATTAAAAGAAAGCTTACTTGAATTAAAAAGGAGAAACAAAAGCTTGATTTAAATTGCAAGGAATTAAAAAATCCAAAGGAGTGTTTGGATTCATCTTGAGCTTACAAACCCAAGGCAAAGCTTCAAAATTAAACTAAGAACAAGAGAGAGAAAATATTCCAAAACCCATGCAAGTTTGGGAAATTTTTTGAGTGATCCTTACAAAATGAGAGTTCTAGTCTATTTATACAAGGTTAATTTGGGTTAAAATGGGCCAATTTGGGCTTAAGGGGCTTAATTTTCCGATTTTGACCCAATCTTGACCCTTGTTGACCAAGATGGCTCAATGTGGCTTGGTTGGTTGGTCTTGGGTGAGGCTTGGGCGCTTGGCAAGGGCTTGGGCGAGCATATGGCGCGAAGATGGCGCGCAGATGGCGCACGCTGTCTAGCCATCCTGCTTGGCGCGTAGATGGCGTGCGGATGGCGTGCAGATGGCGCACGCTGTCTAGCCGTCCTGCTTGGCGCGTAGATGGCGCTGGGATGGCCAAGGGACGGCGACCATTCCAGCAAGTTTGCCATTTTGGAGCTCCTTTTTGCCTTGATATTTTGGCCTCCATGCCTTAGTTTGAATTCAACACATCAAACCATCTATAAAATGAGAATCATAAAAACTCAAGAATTTCACCATCCTTAAATCAATTAAAACCATTTAACCCAATTAAACATAATATTAAAAGAAGAACACAAAATCCCTAAAATAAGAAAAATAACCTAGAAAACAAAGCTAAACGACTCAAGAACCACTAAAATTAATATAAAACCATGAGAAAAACACAACAATTGCATGCAAAACAGAACCCTAACTCTAAAGCTTGATGCACAACTTAACACAGCATAAAAAAACCTATCCATACAACTATTACGTAAACACAAAAGAAAATATGTACAAAAGTGTGCAACGTTTAACGTCTTATGCTTGACGATACCTCGTTTGAGTCTCAAGCGTCTCGAGGTGGGTCTTTCAGTAGCATGAATTCACGATTGGTCTTGGGGATGGGTTCCCCATGATATAACTTCATGCGATGCCCATTAACTTGGAATGCGAAGTTGCTTCTCTCATAGTATAGAGTGACAACCCTGAATTTTGTTAATATCCGTAATCAAGTATGTCCCACTCCATTTAGACTTGAGTTTTCCTGGAAAAAGTTTGAAACATGAGTTAAAAAGTAAGGCTAACTTTCCTACCTCCAAATCTTTCGGAAGGAGCTTTGTCGTGCATTTCCTTCATCCTTTGCTTTCTCGTCCATGCCATCTCATAAGAATCATTTCTTATCTCCTTCAACTCGCTTAGCTCAACTTTCGATATTCACCAGCCTCGTTCAAATCCATGTTTAATGCACGTATGGCCATTCTGCTTTGTGCTCTAAATCAACAGGGAGATGACAAGCCTTTCCTTAAACCAACCGAAATGGACTCATGCCCAAGACCATCTTGTGGGCTGTTCGGTATGCCCACAACGCGTCGATCAATTTTGTCGGCCAATTATTACGATTTGGTTTCACCATTTTCTACAAAATGGCCTTTATCTGTCGGTTGCTCATCTCCACTTGCCCCGATGTTTGTGGATGGTATGGAGTTACAACTTTGTGTCTCACCCCATATTTGCCCATTAATCGATCGAAAGCTTGTTTATAAATGGCGACCACCGTCTCTTATGATAGTTCTTAGCACCCTAAAACGGCTGAAAATGTTTTCTTGAATGAATTTGAGAACAACCTCAGAATTAGCCTATCGGGTTAGGATTGCCTCGACCCATTTCAACACATAATCGACACCAATGAGTATGTACTCGTATTTTCCACTTTTAGGAAATGGTCCCATAAAATTGATGCCCCATACATCGAAGATTTAGATCACTTGATCCGGAACCAATGGCATCTCGTTCTTTTTTCCTATTGTGCCCGATATTTGACAATTATCGCACGTCTTGCAATATTGGTATGCATCGGCAAAGAGTGAGGGCCAATAAAAACCGGATCGGAGGACTTTTAAGGCCGTCTTTTGACTTCTGAAGTGTCCTCCCTCGTCATGGCAAAATCTCAAAACGTTTCTTCATCCGGAACGCACCTTCGATAGAGGCTATCCTTGCAGCTCTTGTACAAGTACGGATCATCCCAGAAGAAGCTCCTACATTTAAACAAAAACCTCTTCCTTTCTTGGGTAGAAAGGTGGTTAGGGATAATATTGCATGCAAGGTAATTTACAAAATCTGCATACCAAGGTTCATCAATGAAATTACACTTGCTAGACTCACAATCTACTAACAACCGAGACAAATGATCGGCAACCACATTATCACATCCTTTTCTGTCCTTAATCTCAACATCGAATTCTTGCAAAAGAAGAATCCAACGAATCAACCCCGGCTTACTTTGGATTTTAGCAAATAAATGGCGTAAGGGTGCATGCTTTATATGCACAATTACTTTTGAACCAATAATATAAGAACACAATTTATCCAATGAGAACTCAATAGCAAATAATTCACGTTCAGTAGTAGTATAATAGCGTTAGGCACTATTCAACATGAAACTAGCATAATAAATGACCCTTAGCCATTTATCAACCTGTTGCCCCAAAACATCCCCCACTGTGTCGTTCGACGCATCACACATAATCTCAAACGGGAGGGACCAATCGGGTGCAACAACAACTGGTGCCTTTGTGAGTTTTACTTTCAAAACATTAAAAGCATCAAGACATTTCTTGTCAAACTCAAACGACACATCTTTATTCAACAATTTACACAACGGGCGGCAAATTTTAGAAAAATATTTTATAAAGCGCCGATAAAAACCCGCGTGTCCTAGAAAACTTAGAATTCCTTTGACATCTCTATGGGGTGGAAGGGTTTAAATAACATCTATTTTTGCTTTATAAACTTTCAACCCCTTATACGACACCACATGCCCAAGTACAATCCCACTTCTCACCATTAAGTTAGATTTTTTCCAACTCGAGGTTAAGTAAGACTCAAAGCATTGCTCAAGTACTTTAGATAAATTATTTAGACAATGAGAAAAAGATGAGCCATATACCAAAAAATCGTCCATGAAGACTTCAAGGAAGTCGTCGAATCTGGTCGGATTGGACAAAACTTTATGTCTTCCAATCCGATCGGATTCTGGCTCGGTCTGACCGGATACATTGGCTGAACTTTCTTTCCTTGAATTAACTTCCTTAGGTTGAAGAACTCCGGTGAGTAAACTTGGCATGTAAGGACTTTTGGTCCTATAGATGCCCTCAATCATCAATTTTTGACGTTCAACGTAGGCACGTCAACATTCGCATCTTTCTCTTTTACACTTGATTCTTTCTCAAAATCTTCCACCTCCAATTCTCCAATTCCATTATCAACCTTCTTTCCTCCCCGATGTACATGTATTTTCATCGATTGTTCAGGCAATTTTTCGGGTTTGGGTCCACGTTTTGCTAATGTAGCAGAGATTTGTCCCATCATCATTTGCAGTTTATTCAATTGTTTCTTTGTAAGCTTGTTTTCTTTAATGGTATGAAGAGTCTCTTCCTGATTGCGTAAGGTTTCGATTTCCTGCCTTTGTCTCCAGAGTCATAACTCGTTGTCGGGATCCATTTGAGGTGGAGCTTGTTGTTGCTGTTGGGGATCTTGGTATTGTTGTTGGCCATAGTTAGTTTGCTCTTATAGAAAGCGCTGTTGATAGTTTCATTGGCCTTTGTTCGAGTATGATTTGTAGTTACCCGAGACTCCTTGATTCTTGGTTGGCGGAGGTGGTTCCAAGTATTGAGGTTCCATTTGTTTGGGCACCAGTATGTAATTGGGACTCCCCGGGCCGTACCTGAGGTTCGGATGGTCTCGGGAAACTCGATTGTACGAGTTGCAAGTTTTAGTAAACTTTTGACCCAACTTATTGTTGGATTGGGATTCTTGCACAACGTTCACCTCTTCGTCTTCATCTTCGTCGAACATCACGTCACACGCATTGGCTCCATGTCTAAATGCTCCACAAATCCCACAAGTTTCGTATGACGGTTGCGTCATTCCCTTCTCTCGTGTCATTATTCCTACCAACAATGCAACTTGTTTCTTGAGCTCCTCAAGTTTGCTACTCTATTCTTTAGACGTTGATACTTGGTTCACTCTGATTTTTCTTGGCCTGGAGCTTGTTTGCCTTGATTTTTCACTCATGAGCTCGAATAAGTCCCATGCCTCAATTGCGGTTAAGTCTCCGAAATTGTCGGCTTTGTTCTCAACGTGTTTCTTAAAGTTTGACAACAATCCTTCATGGAAATAGTTGTTGACCATTTCGGGACTGTAGTTGTGATGTGGGCATGCTTGTAAGAGTCCTTTGTAGTGTTCCCATGCTTCGTCGAATGACTCTACACCCATCTTCTCGAAATTGGTGATTTCTCTCTTTAGTTTGGCTGTCGTTTGTGCCGAGTAAAATCTGCCTACGAACTTCTTAAACACCATTACCAATTAGTTAGGGAATTAGGTTGCAATGACAGAGGCCACTGTTTGGGTTTTTCCTTCAAGATACTCGGAAAACACCTTATTCCGAGCTAATTCTCATTTAACCCAAATGGTGGAACTTCGGATACCGCTGCATAATACTCTCATATGAAATTGAGAGGTCCTCGTTCGGCATGTCATAGAAAGTCGGCAACTAGTTGACAATGTTAGATTTCAATTTATAGTCTCGGGCTGTGGAGCCTAAGACTATACCTGAACTGTATGGGCCAATGGTTGGGCATACGAGGTCTCCTTGTCGGTGTTCATTTGGATATCGTGGTCCTCGGCCCCCACGAAAGTTTTCTCATCCACCGAAATTTCTTCCTCCTCTGTATCCATATAAATTCCCGTGATACTGCTCATTCTCATAATATTGTTAGAATTCATCATCGTATTCATCATTTCTAAAATTCTTATTTTGCCGAGTACAATATGGTCTTTCATCTTCTCTGTTTTGGAAATGATTCGACTCTCGTTCCTAATTTTCGAACTCATGATGGTTTCATTGGTTGTTTCGGGGCTGGGGCCTGCCATTACCAACGTGGTTGTGCTCGAATCTCTTATTTGCCCAAGCATTGAAGGCTTGGGCCTCCACTCGATTTTGGAAGTGTTGTAGCATTCGATCAACTGGATTTTCTGGCCACATGACTCGGCGGTCATCTTGAGGTTGTGGTACCCTGTCATTCGCCGGTTGGTTGTTATTTTCGAGGATCTCGGGTCCTTTCAGTTCCTCATCTCGATTTTGCTCGTGATTCTCCGTTTGAGTCATTATTTGTAAGTCTTCATTCTGGATAAGGGTTTTGTGGCTCTTGATTCTGATCTTGCACGTTATCGTTGGATGGCATGCGGAATTGTTGATCAACGAGGGTGTCAACCTCTTTGTGAGAACCATGAACTTGATTCAAGAATTCAATTAAAAACCATTTGAAACTGCAAGATAATATTAATCCACTAAGTACCATTCAAGCGATTTATCGAACACTAAGCATGCATCACTAGAATATATTTTAACAAGAACAAATCAATCAACAACCAAGTCATAATCATAGAATTGAACCAAATTTACCAAAACAAATTATCACTAAATAGATCATAAAATCATTATTCAAAACCAATTATCCAACCCAAATATTGAAAATTCAGTATCCAATACAAAATTCAACACTATGAAATAAGAACAAAGTTTAAAGGGAAAGTTACTATCGATAAGAACTATGACGAACGTTCTTGCTAACTCCAGTGATTCCAGAGAAAGGATGATCCACGCTGAGATTCTGGAAGCTTATCATGAGCCTCTGATTCCAACGCCGCAAAACAGTCACGAACCGATCGAAACTCTATGGTAATTTACGTAAGGGCTCTAAGTCAAAGGAAAGAAAGAGTTGTCAATTCTCTTCTCCAATGGTGATGATCCAGACCAAGGTAGATGAGTTCCTAGATCTTTGGATACCTTCTTGCTGTTATTTTCTGAATCTTAAAGCCTCAAAAACCGTTTCATAACTGAAGAATCCCAAAAATCTGCATTTGTAACGTATATATCCGGTCGGATCCTGGATCCATCCGACCGGTTAAAAGTTTATGTCCGCTGGTCCGATTGGAGGATGTTAGCCCAAGGGTCTGTGTGGCATGTCGTCCGATCGGTGTGTATTTTGAAAGTCAATCTAGTCAGAGATTGGATCAATCCGATCAGAGAAGTGTCCATTTGGCTACTTTGGGGTGTTGACTTCCTCATCCTTGTCTCTCGAATTCGCCAAACACTCTAGCTGTATGAGAAAATTAGAAAATTATCTCAAAATGACCAATTATAAATCAATAAGTCGGAAACTTAAGCAAAAAGCCAAAGAATGAAAAATTATGCAAAATAGCCTAATCTTAACCCGAAAAAGATAACAAAAAGACTCACAGATGACTCGAAATATATACAAAAACATAACAAAATTGTACGAGTCACTTATCACTTGTGTCATATCAATAAGACTCTATATGGCCTTCATCAAGCCCCTTTAGCTTGGTTCCAGCATTTCATCTATTTTCTTAGCAGTTTAAGGTTTTGTGCCAGTCGCTCAGACTCCTCCCTTTTATTCTTGCACCGGGGTACTGAATCGGACTTTTTACACCAGATTTTTATTTAAAAATAAAAAGCTCATCCGTAAGAGAATGGAGTTATTGTAGGTGGTAAGTTGGACTCAAGTCGAATCACAAGAAAGACTAATCGGAAGCTATTCTGGTGTTTGATTTTACGAACATAGAGACGAAAAGGTTTGGGGTTTTCTAACATCTATGAGCAATAAAACCGGAATCTTGAAACGATTATGAAAGCAAAGGTTCTAGTGCGCCAGAATCATCTCCACGATCAGGTTTGTCAATTCCGATGGTTCTAAATGACCCTAGGCACACTAGACCGATAAACTTAGCGACAAGCATTAACATATTAAAAAGCATAATTTTAGCAATTAAAAGCATGAGAATTACCAAGCATCTAAACAACTACTAAAGCAAATGAGTACAAACTGAAAACAAGAAGAACAAAGGAAACTAAATTAACGAAACTAAAGTACAACATCAACATCCAACGATAGTCAAAGCCAAATACACAAAGAAAATAAAAAGGTGCAGAAAAACCTATAATCTAGAAAAGCATCAGCAGCAATCCAACGAACTTCAGCGTCGATAAACGATCTTCAACGTCGGACCAAATAGAAATTAAGAAACGACGAACTAAAAACGCTAATCTTGTATGAATCAAAATGTGTCAAGAACTGAGGGTTCTCTGCATTGTTCTGACCTTCCCCCCAAGTTCCAGCACTCTTGAAATGACGAAACCGCCGGCCTTTTATAGATTTTCCGGAAATAACTGCTCAAACTGCCGGAGCATCGACCTACGCGGGTTGAGCGTCGGCGTCAACGCGTGCCAGGTGCTTGCGTCGACCGACACGAGCACAGATCGACGTAGCTGCAAGTTGCATCTACAGGTGTGTCAATCGACGGAGCTAGGATCGATGGTACTGCAGCTTTGCATTGACCTAGTGTCGACCGATGCGTGCATCTCCCAGCGTCGACACGGTGCTAGCTGCAGGTGTCGGTAGCACATCGTGCGTCTCGTCATCTTCGTATTAAAGCTGAAACTAGAAATTAAGCAAAATTAGGTTATTTCATATAAAATAAAGTAGAAACACATTAAACACCAAACGAAACGAAAAACATCAAAAGGAAGAAAACGACAAAAAGATAAATCTGAATACCCTAAAAGCACACAACACACGATGCAAAAACACACAAAAATCACATACAAAAATGTACAAATCAACTCCCCCACACTTAGCTTTTTGCTTGTCCTCAAGTAAAATCAAATCTAAACGTAGACAAGGAAAAGCTAGCTACCCGATGTCCTACTCACTAATGCATTCAAATGATTCAAGAAGTTAATGCATTACATTGACTAAAAATTAAACTAAAAGGACGACACGATAACGTTGAGATAAGAGATTTAGACTAGCTTCCAAACACCTAAAAGTAACGAGTTGACCTCCATGTACGTCACCCATCCATGCCTCGGCCAAAGTCTATCCCTACTCAAACCTCCAAGTCGTCACCCTACTAGCCCAGTCATCTATACACCTTTTTAACAAAACAATCTAAGAAAAACAAAAATAAGAACTTAACATGTACAAGGATTTCTCTTCTTGTACTTATTTTTTTTATTTTTTCTTTTTCTTTTCTTTTGCCTTTTCTTTTTTTTTAATTTTTCTTTTTCTTTTTTTTTTATGAGTACCTATAGAGATGAGATACTAAATGAGCATAATTTACATAAATCAAAAACGAGAGTTCATTGACTTCAATCTTACGTTGCTAGGTGGAACTGATATCTAAAGACAAATTCAGCACATGAGTATTAACGTCTCCAAAATAAAAGGAAAAACTACATAAAGTCCTATAGAGGTTAACTGAAAATGGGGCTAGTAGAGAGTATTCGACTCTTTGGAATGAAACAAGAATAGAACAGGAGACAAGACACTTCATAGACTATTTACACTTCATTCCCCACAATTACACTATTGTTCGAACGAAAGTCTAAATATCCTAATTAAAGCATCTAACCACGTCACTTTGTCAAGGTTCCAGTCAATATAAATACACACGACTCAAATCAACCACAAGCAATCATACAAAAATTTACTAACCAAACCAAGGACAAACCCCCCCACACTTAAACCATACAATGTCCACATTGTATAATACGAAAAATTAAGCTAAGTATGGTAAAAGGTAAGAGAAAGAGAGAGACGTCCCTGAAATCGCTCTTATGGTGATGAGTCGAGCATCCAAGATCATCCAACGGGCTTTAACATCGAAGAGGAATTGAAACAAAAGAAACATGTGTATGCCCTATAGAATGACGATGGTCGTTTTTTATGTAGGTCCAAACATGTGTATAAAAGATTGTAGCTCTTCACTCAAACCACTAATAAAACTGGCAATAAAGTATTCTTCAGAATATGCACCACTATTTAAAAGTAGCATACATCCTCTCAACTCCTCAAACTTATCCACATACTCCAAATATGAGTGTGTATGACTCAGTTTATTAAATTCAGCAATAATTTTTGTCTCCTTCAATTCATCAAATCCGGCTGATAGGACCTCTAAAAACTGAGCCCAGGTTAGATCCTATTATCGGATAGAAAATTGTTGGTACCATTGTGAGGCCTTACCATCAAAATGCATAGATTCTAGAATCACCTTCTGAGCATCTGGAATATTTGGAATGAGTTTGAAATAACCTTGGCATTTTAATATCCAAGACCTAGCTTGAGATCCATCAAACTTGGAAAAATCAATCCTGGGTAGTAGGCTGATTATGTTCTGGTGTGGCTGATCCTGGATGATCTTGTGGGATGTTATTGGTTGTTGCCTGGTAAAATTTTTGGGTGGTGTCCAGCCTGAGCTTGGTTCACCCAGAATAGAGCCCTCATCAGTTTGTTTCTGCACCTTTTCTGTGTTGAGCAACTGCAGCTGAATAGAGGCTAATGTTTGTGCTAGGTGTTCAAACTTGTTCATCATATCTGTACTGATTCCATTGATCTGCTCCTGTAACTTAATTTATGTGGCTTCTCTCTTTGAAGATTCCATTTGAAGCACTTGATCAATGAGTTTCTGGGCCTCTTGAAGATCCTTAAGCCTTATACCTTCTGCCATTTCAGGGAATCAAAAAGGCTCTAAGTACCAATTGTAATATTCCTTAATTTTTGTGTATTAATTTTCTGTATTAATTCTGAGCTTGAATAAGATTTGTATGAATTTGTAATATGGAGTGAAGAAACTTGGAGAAGAAGGGACAGAGAAACTAGGGAGAAAAAGAATTTGTAATTGCTACTTAATCCTTCCTTTCACCTTCTCCCGTAAAAGGACCAATACACATGTCCCTTAACCCATTAAAAACGAAAACAAACAACAACATTGAAATAAAACAAATATAATTAAAATTAGGTTCCTAGGTAATTTAATTAAAACTGGCCAAAACTGCTTCTCGGCTCAGCGGTCCATTATGGGTAAAGCTCTCCTCCGGCCCGTTCCTTTCCAACCCGTTCTGTGGCGACCTCCAGCCCGCTCCCTTTCAACCCGCTAGGTGGCGACCTGGAACCAACATCAGACAAAATGCTTCCAACCCGTTCGGTGGCGACCTCCAGCCCGCTCCTTTTCAACCCGTTAGGTGGCGAACTGGAACCAACATCAAATAAAACACTTCCAACCCATTCGGTGGCGACCTCCAGCCTTATACCTTTCAACCCGTTAGGTGGCGACCTGGAACCAACATCAAACAAAACGCATTTGCCCTTATCTTTTCCAAACATCAACCCGGTCGGCACCTCCCTAATTTCACATTTAGCCCTAATTTGACAATCTTCGGCAAATTTCTTTCGATTTATGACAAATTATAATTTGTAGTTTAATTTTCTTGTTAATTTTTCAAATAGTTTACAAATTAGTTTTTAAATTCGTTGTTATGTTCTTACATCGAGATTGACACCCTCTTTGTAAGATTAGTTTTAAATTGTAGTTGCTTAAATTAAACAAATCCCAATACCCGTTTCCATTGTGTGTTTAGAGTTAGAACTTGTGATTTTCGGTATAATAAACATCGTCGACTCCGTATTTCCACTCCTTGAGAGAATCGACTTGGTTTGACTTGCCAGTCTACAGTGATCCCGTTCTCTTGCGGGCAAACTTACTTTCAAAACGTAGACGCGCATTGTTTGACTTGTTTTAATTTTGAAAGAACAATTTGTTCGACTCAATTTGTCATTTGAAAATAATTTATTCAGGTTTGATCGTGTACCTTTCAATTTATTTGATTATTATTCCCTCCACTCCACTCCTGTATATTATTAAAAAAGAAAAAAAAAATCCTACAAAGACTAATTTCAAGTATAGAAATATTAGTATTAAATGTTAATATTAAAATTGTATCACATAATTCAATTTATGCAACTACGTCTATTGATTAAGTGTATACAGAATAACTGATTTCTTCCACATCAACTCAAGTAATAAAATTTCATTTTGTTTTCTTGAATCAATATCTGGAAAATTCCATATAATCTATTAGGGAAATTTTAGTCCCAAATAAACCATCGTAATTTAAACAACCTATTAATCCAAAGTACTATGGAAGAGTTCTAATTTACCCTTAATAACTATTTTTTATTTTATTTTCCATATTTAATCAAACCAAAATCCATACTACTGCATGTTATTTTCATACTATATCGTGAAATTTCACACAACGCTATCGAATTTCATACTACGTCGATGAATTTCATACTAGGCTATCAAATTTTATACTGCGTTGAGGAACTACATACTACATTGTTTGACTTCATTACCAATTAGTTATATTTTATACTTATTTGAGTAATTTCATTGTAATACATGTTTTTCCCATTTTTCCTTTACAATTCAATTGCATACTATACATTTTGAAAATGTTCGATGACATTATATTGTTTCATACTAAAACTATCGGTATTCATACTACCTTATTATATTTATACCAACCTTATTAAATACCCTACTTAACATGTTAAATTACACTCTAACATTAAATATTCCCTAAAATAAACCCACGCATATCACCTTCGCAAAGCCCAGCAGCAACCTTCTTCCCAAGTATTCTAGCTCAAACTTGTACTAAAAAGATATAAATTAAGGAGGGTGTATTCATTTAGACTTATAAACACAATTAAATATTTGTTTGACTATAAGATTTGTTGGATTTTCTTTTATTTTTAATTAATTTTTACATATTTGTTGAGAGTTTATAAAAGTTTTGTGAAATCTCATGTTTAAAGATGGGATTTGGTGGTGGGATTTGGTAACTTTTTGGTGGATTTTAGAGTTGTGAATATTGAGTCTTACGTAGTGCTACTCCCTGCTTCTCTTGGTGCCAATGGGAAATATTGTAAATCCAATTCATTTATCTTGGGACAAAGTTGAGGAAATTCTTTATAAATTTCAAATTAGAGAATCTTCCTGCAAAGAAACTATGATATCATTGGTAAAGTTGAAAGTCTTATTTATAATGGGAGAAATGTTTATACAAATTAATTGTATGAGGTTTTTGCATTTTTACGTGTATCAAGAATGTGAATACAAGATTAAAGGGGCTAAAAGTAATTAAGATGTTATATATAAAATATACTCAGGGCATTATGGTCAGGGGATTTTTGCATTTTTGCATTGTCAATACCTGCATATACTCAGGCCATTATTGTATATAACCTATAAAACTGAAACTCGTTATCATCAAGTTTAAATTTGTATCCATCGTTAGAATATAATCATTTTATCCAGACCATTAACTTCAGTCATTTTCAGTAATAGAAAAGTTGTTGCCTACGGGATGGTTCACCCAACCAACGAGGACACAATAGTGCATCATCAGAAGTTGTCACCCGGTCATGTGAAGGTTTCAGTAGATGAATTTGTCAAGGGTGCAACACAACATCCTCTACCTGTGACAGCTTATGCAGAATTGAAGTACTTGGGTGAAGTTTTAGATAGCTTTTTGCAATGGCCTGTTAACTTAGTTCAAGCAAGAGAGTTAATAATATATGTTTTCATTTTACCAATTATTGAAATACTTTTAGTAAGCTTAGAATTTGCCATACGTACAGGAACTTACAAGGCCAAACTCGAAGAAACAGAAAAGAAGTCAAATGGAGACAAGTGGTGATCGATCTGCAACCAAACCAAGGCCACCTCTTGTTGATGATGTTATCTTGGAGACATTGGGAAATAATTGCAAAAAGCTACACTCATTGGTTCTATCGATGCCCGAGCATGTGGACTACATCTCGTTGTACCTAGAGCGCACCGTCTTCCATCATCAAAAAGCAAAGAAAACTCATGTGTTAATGGTTGATATTCAGAGCTTGTTTAAAATTGGGTCGCTTAGTATTGCTGTTGTGGAAGTATATATGCAGTAAATCTATCTTTTTTCTTACATTAGTTCAATATTTAGCTTAAATTTATTTAGTTATGAATGTCTACTAATTATTGAACTTACAGGTATCTTAGTGGGTTGTCCGAGAATTATTACACCAACTCCGTCGGATTTATTTGTCCTATACAGATCTCAAAAAAACGTTTCTGAGTGATGCTACTACTGTGACGTCGTACTTTATTGATGCCTTTGATGCAATGTATAACAGGACATTCATTCTAGCACTATACCTAGACGAGTAAGAGAGACTATTTTTTCTTCTTTATTTCCTTTACTCCTTTACAATTATTATATTTGTAAAGGTAATTAATTTTTGTGCTTATGAAAATGTAGTGACCACTGGGTGCTACTAGTGATATGTCTTCGGGCGAATGTGGTTTATCTGTTAGATCCAGAGGCATACAAAAGGGAGTTGGACATCAAGGCGCATATTAGTATGTAAGTAAAGTTCCCCCTCTATTTTGTGTCTATTTTTTTGAAATGGTATCTTCTTTTTTTTCGAAAAATCATAAAAAAAAACTTTTCTCCTGCAGGCATTTATTATCAATATAATGTACTGTCTCTAGAATGCAAGAAAAGCTTAATTATGGGTTTTAGTAATAGTATTACATCTCTGTGCTCTGCTCGTGTTTAAATTTTGTGTGCAATTCATGGTCAAGTTGTTTCATATCATTATGTAATTTTGATATTTTTATTTCCTGCTATAAATCCATATATTGAAGTAGATTTGCCAGGTAACTTCATCATTTGAGACAATAGTAAAGCATTTTCTCAGTTAGCTTCATTTGTCTTCATATTTTTGTTTGACATTATCTGTATAGTTTAGCTCACTTGCACATATCTCTTGGTTGTTCTTTCTGTAATTTCTTTAAAACGAATGAGGTTTATTTAATGGTTTTCAGTTTTTAGATTCTTAATATGAGGCCTCAGTTAATAATTATACTTTTAATTTTCTTTTGTAAAGGGTCACGTTAACCACTTGAATATAGCAAATGAACTACTCCCATATCAGGATGTTACAGCTAAAGTGATCTATGGTGTATGTTTTTTGTTCTTTCTTAAATGTATGTTATCGATCGTTATTCTTCTGTTTCCTGAAAATGTTAATGCGATTGGATTGATTTGATTGAGTTGTGACTTAGCATGTACATTGTGTTGGTCTCATTTGAGCACATACTTAGTCTGTGTGTTTCCATTCATATAACTGCTTCAAGTTTTTCATGTTGGATGTAATATAAGATTGGCTTCTTCATGCGCTCATTTTGGTTTTAATACTATAAATGTTTAGTTACTATAAGTAACAATTTCCGAATATTATTCAAATAATACATGATTTATTAACTCCTTGAGTGCACTAATTACTATTTGTAGGGAAGTTCGGACCTTTTGGACAAGAAATCAAAGAGAGGAAAGACATGGGTTGGAATAATCTGGCGGTAAGTTATGTCTTTAAGGTATGAATAATTAATCGTATATTTTTCGGTTCGCTAAATTTATTTCACGTATGAATTTGTAGTGTAATCGAAAACCCGAAGATAATGAGTGTGGTTTTTGTGTTTATGAGGTATATGAATTAGATTTGCACTGAAATGGATGGAGCTTCTTCATTAGACAGGGTGACTGTAAACTCATTTTATTAGTAAAAATTACTGAATACTTTTTAAACTCCAAACTTAAACACTTCATTTTAAAATGAAAATTTGAAATTTTGATTCGAGATGTGTAGGCCTCATATGGAGTTGAACGATAGGAGCAACAACAAATTGATGAAATTTATGAGCTATGGGCAGAATACGTTATTCGGTAAATACTCGTATATATGTATTTTTTCTCATATTTTTAATTACTTTTTCTTAGTTTATACTTAACGAATGTTTATTTTGTAACTTGGTGCAGACAATTATAAGGAGGTTCGAGGTCTGTGGATTTCTTGCTTAATTTGTGAAGTTTTTATTGACTTTGTGACACTTTGTTTAATTTGTTCGATCAACTTGTTTAATAACAATTTGCATATTGACATGGTTTGCTACTTTTAGCAATGAGTACATTTTGTCGATGTTAGTTATTTTTTTTTTTTTCATATATTATTTGCTATTACTTGGACAGGTATTAGGTATTAATAATAAATTATTTTTTACAAAAAAATTATCAATTATTTGGACAGGTTTTAAAATAAAATTTTTAATTTTTAATATTTTTCAAAATTTACAAATATACATCGGTTTGTGAAAACCGATGCATATAATCAACCGAATGAGCACCAGTTTGTTTTGGAACAACCGATACCTAAATGATGTTTTTTAAATTATTATAGGCATATCTGTTGTTGGGAAAAAACCGATGCCTATCAGTAAACATTATGCATCAGATTTTTTACAACAACTAATGCCTATATTAATACTATACCATCAGTTATTTACAAACAACTGATGCGAACTTAAACACTAGGCATCAGTTATTTGATGAAAACTGATGCCTATAATCAGATATTAGGCATCGGTTGTAAGTAAAATAACTGATGCGTATAGGTAGACATTAGGCATCAGTTGCTTTAACAATCGATGTGTTTAGTTACACACTAGGTATCGGTTGTTTTGGAAAAATCGATGCATATAGAGAGGCTTTAGGCATCATTGTTTCGGAACAATCGATGCCTAAAGAGCATATATATACACATTAGGCATTGGCGTGTGATTACTATATACATCGGTCTTGGTCAAAAGATCGATGCGTATGTGGCTTATTTGCATCGCTTCTACAACCGATGCCTAATGTCTCGTTTTTTAGCATCGTTCTAATATGCATTGGTTTTATAACTGATGCCTATTAGTCAAAACAACCAATGTTATTGGTGTGTTTTTGTAGTAGTGAAAGTCAAAAATACCACCACCATTGCGGTACCACTACTAAATTTACCACCACTTCCACAGATACCTCTGCCGTTGTTGTCTAGATTTCTACACGAACTAAAGATGAAGGGAGTTGAAGAAGAGAAATGGTTGTAAACTAATTAGAGTTTAGAGCCCACTATGCTAATAGTGGGAAGTTAAGCAATTTGCTGGATACAAAAAGTGAAATAGGGTTTCGAAAATTTGAGTGAGAGAGTGGAGTGGGCGGATCGATGATATAAATAGGAAGAAAAGAGAGGATATTCCATTTATTTATATAAATCTTTTGATTTAATGGGACATATTTAAATTCAATAGGAAAAAACTAATTTAAGTGTAAGCATATGAGAACTTATGTTTAACAAAGTGTACTACATAACAATTATACCTAAAAAGATTATATCTGTATTGAAATTTGAAGTTAAATTGGCATGCCCAAAAAAAGACAAGAAAACAAGGATTGTAAATTAAAAAAAAAAATTAAAAGGATGAAGTTATGGACGTATTTTAGATTTAAGAAACAAAATATTTAAATGACTGGGCTGGGCCTCTTACAACCGCAAGACAACTCTTCAACTGAATGTGTAAATTTAAGATATTTCTTATTCCCCAAAATATAACAGCCCCAATTCTTTCTCTTGTATAAAACTGAGTTTTCATTATAATGGCATTGAAAAAACAAATTCTTCACACACCAAGTTAAATTACTTCAAAATTCACTGCGGTCATAGTCCAGCACTGGGCGCATGCCAGTTTCGCCCGTGATTAGAAAAGTATAAATATAGTACTTGAGGTGACATGGTGAATGAGATTAAGATTGCCCGTCATTTAATCATTTAATAAATTCTAAGATACCACGATAAAAGGAAGAAAAAAAAAATAGCTGATGGTGACATAAAACGATGTTGGAGTAGCTCAGTAACGTCCACTAAATTGGCTTAGTTCCGAGTTTGAGTCGCCCATGGGAGGATTGGGAAGAGATATTTTGTAGGTGTTACAATAATAAATTGGGATAATAATTTGAACTAACAGATCTAATACAATTAAGTATATATAAATGTAAATAAATAATGAAACGGAAAATGGTCGAGGCGAGCGAATCTTTCCTTAAAATTCTTGTTGCCCCATACGCTTGCTCACGGATCTATGGCAACAAATCTTCCAAGATACAATGACAACAATGCCGGAAGGAGCAATCAATCCGGTTACCCTAGCGAACGAAAACTAGCCGAACAACTGAGCAAAATCCTAATTGCAGGCTATATAACGCGTGAGGCAGGTAGGATTATGATGTGTATGAATGAGCGCCCTTAAAATATGTTTTTGATGTACTTGTATGTATTTTTTCTTTTACACTATGTAGGAGTTGATATTTATAGGTTTGAGGTACCCTAAATAAGGTAGGAAATTGTAGGAATTAGAGTTCCTAATACAAGCCAATCTCCTTATTTTATTCAATAAGAAAGTCTTAGAAGCTTTCAGAAGAGGCTCGGACTAATTAAATCCCAAAGAATTAAATAGTTTGCGGTCCACCATCTCTAATAATTCAATTTCCTTAAATAAAAATGAATAACATGCATATGTCGGATATTTCCTCTTTATTTAGGAAATTCCAATCACTATTTACCTTCTAAATGTCCAAACTTGGTCATTGACTTTTCACTCACCTGAACATGGATTTGAGAAAGTAAATATATTACGATAATTTACTCGAAACGTAGATTAAGAGTTTGACGTTCGTTTTCAAATATAACGACCAGTTTACATTTGGATTTTTTTGTCAAAGCTACCATATATTACTTTACCAAATCTATTTTCCCCAACAATCCCCCACATGAGTGCAAAATCAATGTATGATGCATTCCACTCACTTGCTCGGTTTCTGTTAAAATGTTATTACATATGGTCGGGTAGCTTTTTGATTTGAACCCTCCATAATGAAGTACCATCGGATAAACCCGTGGCCCAATTGACAGTATAATTGAACTATTCCGCTTATGAGCATACCACGATAATGATACTCACGTAATTACATTTACACCATTTCTCAAGTTCTTCAGTTATGTCCATTTTGGCCTTAGAACACCCCTGGGATTCTTAAGTGCTATGGTCGAGATGGCCACTCCTCTGAACATAAATAAGTGACCTTGTTTATCAGAAGTATCCTGCAATACTCCACCTTAACAGGTATAGATCGTCATTAAAAGTTTAAGACTTACCCTCACCACTTTATGCACGCATATCATTATATATGCTCTCTATGGATGGGTTAACTATTTAAACATGTTCTTTGTATATGTGATCGTACCATGAGAACAACTTAATATCAACATATCATCAACTTAAAGACAAACAATGACAAAAGAGTTAGGTGTGCTCTTTACATAAACACATTTGTCGCATTTATTAATACAAAAGCCATTTGACATCATGACAGTGTCAAACTTGAGATGTCATTGCTTCGGTGCTTATTTCAATACATAAAATAATTTAACAAGTCTACACACCTTATTGTCTTGACCAGGAACTACAAATTCTTCAAGTTGTTCCATATAAATCTCTTCTTCTAACTCATTATTCAAAATGTAATTTTCACATCTATTTGGTGAATTTTATGATTATGTAGTGGAACAATCACTAAAATCACCATAAAGAAATTAATTCTCATTACAGGTGAATAAGTATCAAAGAAGTCGTATCATTCTCTTTGTTTAAAGCCTTTTGCTACCAGCCTAGCTTTACACTTATCAATCGGGTCATCATTTTTATACTTTTTCGTTAAGACACACTTCCATCCTAGAGGCTTTATTACCATGGGGAAGACGATCGACTCCCATGTATGATTCTGCATAATTAAATCAAAGTGGATGGCTTCCTTCCACATAGAAGCATTAGAACTAGACAAGACTTCTTGAATAATACGAGGTTCATTATCTAACAAATAGATCATGAAATTCAGGCCATAATTTTTATCATTCATAGCCCTTTTACTATGCCTTGGTTCATCATCATCACCAACTTGTGATGCATCTTGAAGTACAAGAGGTGTTGCTTCATCTTCAGAATCACGAGATATCTTCTTAGAACCATCATTATTTCCTTTGTAAGGATATAAGTGTTTAAAGAATACTGCATTCCTTGACTCAATGGTTGTTCTTTCAATCACATCAAGTATGTTAGACTTGTGTACTAGGAATCTATACGCATTGCTAGTATACGCATATCTAATGAAGATACAGTCGACTGTTTAGGCCCTCTCTTCACTTTCATTGGCTCCAGGACCATTACCTTGGCCAAGCACCCCCATATTTTGAGGTAAATGTAAGCAGAAGTTTTACCATTCCATAGATCGTATGGTGTCTCTTCCTTTCCCTTGTGGGGTAACCTATTCAAAATATGGTAAGCGAAAAGGATCGCCACCCCCCACATATTCGGGGTTAACCCTGAACTGATTAACATAGCGTTCATCGTTTCTTTCTGGGGTGACTATGGAGCGGTTGTTTGATGAATTATGCCACAACTCTTCAAATGGCGAAATATACTCTCCACCTTGATCCCTTTGAATTATGTTAATTCAAGTGTTCAATTAATTTTCAAATTTCATTCTTGAAAACTTATGAAAGCATCAATTGCTTCGTTCTTGCCTTTTAGCAAATAGACGTAAAAAATTACTTTGTAGTCATCAATGAAAGTAATAAATTACTTTTTACTCCTCTAGTTTGCACATATTTCATAACACATATATTTTTTTAAAGTGCAAAAAATATATTTAAAAGGGAGAAAAATATATGGGGGGGGGGAGCCCCCTACACGACCAATTGGCATCAATTAAAATAAGTTTAAGGGGCCAAATCCCCTACACGACCAATCATACTGTAAATAAATCTTCATTTGACTTTCTTTTGGATGCTCGGGAGCGTTTCTTGACGATGGTTTTGTTGGCTCGTAAGGAGTAGATGATAAGTTTGGTGGGCTCGGGCTCTTCCTCGGAATCGGGATTATCTCGCAAGAGGATAACTCCGACAAAGTTCACCGAGTCGGAAAAGGTGCCAACTTCAACCCCATTAGCAAGAATGTTTGAAGAGAGGGGAGGGGGGGGAGCGGCCGGGTTGGAGGAGATGACAGTAGAGGGTTGAGGAACAGGGGAGGAGGGTTCGGGAACCGAAGTGGAAAACGGGGTGGTTAGGACGGAGACCCCATACCGACGTCGGACCGTAACGCATCAAAGGCGTTTGAAGTTATCAAAGGAGTCTCGGTAGGCTCGGAGGTCAAACGAGAATCCGTACGGGGACGAGCCATATGCTCCCAAGAATCAGGACGAGTTTCATATCACATATATCAGTGTGAATTAACTCTAGAGTTTCATAACTCTTTCCACCGAATGAAAAGATGCTTTTGGCGTTTTAGCCTCAACACAAATATCACATTTGTGTTTTAAGCCAAAATTGATATTTAATTGTAAATTCATATTTATCATTTTATTGGATTTTATTATGGGCTTTATATCATAACCTGAATGCTAGAATACTCATTTTAAAATAAGCACATAAGTCCAGTAATTATGATTTCTCATAATTTTCCTTTGGATTTCAAACTTTATATGAATTTTAAAAATTCAATACTCGTACGAGATGTTAGCTATCTCAATATCAATTTTACTTGACCAACAAGGCCACATTTTCCACCGTTGAAAATTCTAAGTGATTTGAGAAGTTCCAACAATTAATTTCAAGATTCAATTCATAAATCAAATCCAAACTTATTTGATATCAAACTTTATACCCCCAAACAATGAGTTCACATTTATAAATTTATAGAATTTCTAACCCAAACTAGATCAAACTTAAAATTCACGCTTTAATAAATTTGAAACCCAATCCAAAAATTAGGCTCCACGGTTTATTATAAATATAATCCAAAACTAGACTTTAATTTATTGAACCCAAATAAATAATATTTCGCTCAATAAATATCACTCATCAAGACCTTGGATTTCTTCCTGTTTCTTTTTCACAAGAAGAACCAACGGCTGCTGCAATCGCAGCCCAATTAGACTTACTATCAAGTCCGGCCCAAGTTTATTTTCTATTAAACTTTATCACCGATTTCGACCAGAACTACATTAGTCATTGCCAAATATTTATTTAAGCCCAAGGTCCATGGCCTAATATTACTTAACTTTTAATTAAAGATTAGGTCCATAGATTACGGTCCATCTTACTAAACTTATTTGGCCTAACAACATAAAGCCCAATAGAAAGCCTTTGAAGTTGGCTTTCTTCTTCACAAGATCGGCCGCCTTTATGCCAGCCATTAACAGTAACCTAAAACAAAACAAAGACAAAGGCTTCACAAGCTACCACCGCCCTCCCAGAAGCGGATATAGAAAAAAAATATTTGGTGGGTAATTAATATAATGATTTCATTTATTTATTAAAATGATATTAAAAATTTTCACATTACATATTAAGTATAAAATTTAATAAGGGTTCAAATAAACATATTACTATTATTCTCGTCGAGTTATCATATTTTGAATCGATTTATGATAGCATCATGCTGATAATATAAAATAACTCTTTCTCTAGATATGTAACTAAAATAATTATGAAATATTTTACATCGTCATTTAAAAAATATATTTTTTTCACATCCGTCATCGTCACAGGAGAAGTAACACTAATTTCAGAAGAAATTATACTTTTGGAAAAGTTTAATACTTCTCTTAATATAAATTAAAGAAGACTAATTAAACAAATCATAATACTATTATGATTTCTAGAACAAATAATGACTACAATTTAAGTAAATTAAAAATCAATAGCAATAATTATTTATTTACTTAACACGCCTATAAAGACGTTTTCTAGTAACGAAATGCTAAAATTAATTAAGTATTTTCAACAATTGGTTTAAACAATAAAATATCTAAAATTTACAAAATTTGGTGATAAACAAGAACCATCAACATTTAAGCTAAAATCTATGTAAAGTATCACCAAAAATAAAATCATTATACATAATTTATTCTAAACAATTAAAGATTAGTGTTTAAAAACTCAAATAGTAAAATTAGCTAATGTAGAAGTTAATAGATTTTTTTTATTAGACTCAATTATTTTTTATAATGAATAACTTTGTTCTAAATATGAATATATATATATAACATAAAAAAGAGAAATTTTGGGGGGAGGGGGTGGGGGGGGACCTGTGCTACCCAGGCCCCCAAGTATAAACCGCCTCTGCCACCACCCGTCTTCAATAGAACTCAAAGGCTTCGCCGTCTCGTCGACCAGCCGCGTATTTGCTAGAACCGCTGATGACCTGTGCTCAACAAAAACAGCAACGGAGCTCGGCCATCTCCACCGTCGGACGCTCAGCCGTGAATCTTCATTCACTGCCGCATCAACACTAATGTCTCCGTCGCCCAAAAACAGCGGCTTCTGACGCCACAAACGCCGCCACGAATGCCACCCCTTTGACTTCGGCGATCCGTAGACTCCAGTCATTTGGTTCATCCATTTGTCATGCATCCAGCGCTGCCGTGGTCGCTATTGCCATTGCTGTTGTCCATCACGGTGGATCTGAAAAATCCGGCCAGCCCATTTTTGCCACCGTGTTTTGCCGATGATAACAGGAGGTTAGTGAACAATCGTCATGGCTCCGTTTGTAACCAATCTTCCATCGCGTACGAACCAGATCTCCATCATCATTAATGCCCAAAACCGACAGTTAATAGAATCTAAGAAGTTGCTTTTATGTGGTAATATTGAAGATCCAGATCCACAAATATGAATAGTACAGATGTACTCAGTTTGATGTCTTCAAGATGTAGTCCCACCAATTTTGACTCCGTCTATATTCATCTGATCCATCATATCCAATAATTCAAATTACAGAATAATTACACAAAATTTGAAATTAAATAATTTCAATTTTACGATTGTGCCAAATTCCATGAGTTTAAGTTTTATATAATGTTGGATTTAGTTGGCTTTTGGAAGGGATGATTAAATCCAACATGATTCGTGTCGGATAGTGTTTTTCAACTTTCTCCGCCTCTTTCATGTCTCAAATCACTAACAAAACTACAAATTAGTATTACAAATAAGAATCTTAAGCTTATTGATGTTACAACAATAAATTAGGATAATATCGAGGAATAACTCGAACTAACAGATCTAACGCAATTAAGTATATATAAACGTAAATAAATAACAAAACAGAAAAGTGTTGATTCAAGCAAACTCTTTCCTTAAGATTCGTGTTGCCCCGTAGGATCTATGGAAATGAATCTCTCATGATACAACGATATCAGAAGGAGAAATTAATCTGGTCGCGAACGAGAACTGGCCGGACAACTGAACAAAATCCTAACTATAGGTACTACAAAAAAACTGGATATTCGATGGCCAAATCCGTCAGAAATGCGTCAGTATATTGAATACTGACGGCCTCGTGACGGATATTGGCTGTCAGCATTATCGTGGTCAGGATAGTGTTATCCTGATTATTTTTCTGCCAGGGCTGCTGACGTCTTTCTTGACATCCTACCTGCCAGTAAATGGCCGTCAGTATTCCTGGCGGGTCTGGCCGCCAGGAATATCTGATGCCATCCTGACGGGTTTGGCCGTCAGCATTCCTGGCGGGTATTTGACCGTCAGAAAGTCCTAAAATATACTGATGGCCTAGCCGTCAGTAGGGGAATGAAAATATTATTAAATCTTCTGATATATTAATTAATAATTAACCTTAAATAACCACAATTATATAACCTAATTGATAATTAAAAACTAATTAAATCTTAATTAGAAATGAAACCCTAATTACAAATTAATTCAATAATTAACCTTAATACTAATTAAATTTTAATTAACCTTAAATTACCATAATTATATAAAATATATAAATAATTAACATTAAATAACCACAAACAATTACATAAAATAAATAAGAAAAATCATACAAATATTTACCTTGAAGAAGGCTGGCGGTGGAGGCGGAGCAGCGGTGGAGGCGGCAACGTCGGCTTCAGGTGAGCGGCGGCTTCAGGAGAAGAAGCGACTTCAGGCGGTGGAGGCTGCGGCGGAGGCTTAAGGCAAGTGGTGGTGGGCGACGACGACGGAGGGCATGCTGGTGGTGGTCGGCGGCGGCGAGTGGGGACACGGTTTGGAGTTTTTTTTCCTTGTTTGACAGAATGAGGCGGGGAAGGAGGGGGCCGAAATTTTAGGTTTAGAATCCTAACTGGTAAGGCTGTCAGGATTCTCGATGCTTATACGCTGACAGGCATGGCCGTTAGAGTATATATTTTTGTTTTTTGTATTAAATAAAAAATTATATACTAACGGGTATGCCTGTCAACATAATTACGCGGGATAGATTCCCGCTCTATCCCTGAAGGGCTGCTGATGGGTTTAATTATTGACGGCCAAGGTCGTTAGCATACCCGCCAGCATAGTTTTTTGCCAGTATTTCTGACAGCTTTTTGGTCGTTAGTATACCCGCCAGTTAAGTTTTTTTTTTTTTAGTGAGGCTCTATAGGAAATTGTAGGAATTATGATTCCCATTATAAGTCAATATCATTATTTTACTCAATAAGTGTTTTGCATGTAATTGTGGCATTTTATCTTGTGTTTCTAGTTAGAGTTTTGCGTTATTTGTAGTAGTTTGAGTATTATTTTGTTAAGGTTTTAGATTATTCTATCATTTTTAAGTTTGAGATTGATTGGTGTGTTGTAATGATAAATCATGAGGTTTTTTAGTCCAAATTCTTATGTTGTAGGTGGCCAAGGGAGTTAGAGTTGCTCTGAGTCGCATTGGGAGGTGTCCAAGATCGAGTCGAGACCTTAAAGTCAAAAATCCGTGCCGAAACGAAGAAACCGTGCCGGAAGAAGCTGAGATCGACTGAAAAGCTACCGATCGACTGGCATTCGATCGACTGCCCTTCCAAGAATCGACTGAAATGCTGAAAATTGACTCAATTCCAGGGACTTCCTCTCCTTTTCAAGAATCAGTCGATCGACTGCTTGCTGCCCAATTGACTGGTAGTCGATCGACCGCCCCTCCCGGATCGACTGAACTGCTCAAGGATCGACCCAATTCCAGAGATTTCCCAAAAATTGATACTTCTCCAAGAAGCAGTCGATCGACTGCTTACTGTCGATCGATCCCTTATTGTCGATCGACCGCAGTCGATCGACTAGCCACTAGCAGTCGATCGACTGGAAGACCGGGAATCAGCGCGAATTTATGATTTTGCCCCTACTAATAGCTATTTAAACCACATTTTTAACCCCAGAAAAACACACACTCATTCCCCCACTCTTGCATGAGCTTTGGGATTAATTTTTCATTTTCTTCCTCTAGATCTACTTTCTCTCTCTTAGGTTTTGGATTTAATTTTCAAGCAATTTCCTTGGGTTTGTAAGCTCAAGAAGAATCTAAATACTCCTTTGGATTAGCACTTTCATTTGTAATTCAAGCTTGGGATTCTCCATTTAATTTTAGTAAGCTTTCCTTTAATTTCAAGCTTTGTTCTTCATCTTCATGCATGTTCTTCAATTATGCTTTTGGCCTTAGCTACTTGATTCCATGATGAAACTTGTGATTTSGCTATGAATTATAGATGAGTGACACATCTAGATRGTAGATCGGGCCTTGGTTCATCATGACTTTGAGTTTTACTTATGCTTTATTTTAAATTAAATTTCCCTGCATAGTTTTAAATTGAATCTTAGATCTACTCTTCGTTTCTTGTTATTTTTCCGAAAGATTTGAACTTTTACGTCAACTTTTATTTCTCTTTACCTTGGTGCTTTCAATTTTTGTCAATTCGCATTATTTGAATTTTCATGCATGGTTGTACTTTATGCATGCATGGTAGTGCTTGATGAAACAATAGTTGTTTTTGCTTGTTTTTGTTAAATGCTTGCATTTTCAATTAAGACATACGACCGAGGCATCCGACCAACTTGTCATTTCAATTTCTAGTATAGTTTGCTATTTTTAATTGTATTATTTTAGGTTTTCTTTCATCTCTTGAGCTTGAAACACGTTGAAACTTGCAAATGGATTGAAGTCCGATAACACCAAGCCATGAACTCGTTGATTTATTTCAACACCACAAAAACTATAACTTCAAAATGGCGCCGTTGCGACACGGGTTGGTTAAGGCCTTCAATTTAATTGTTGTTTCTTTGTGTTTTTAGCTTTTCTTTTGACGTTTTCTTTGAGTCTATGCAAGGTCGTCGTTCGCTTGGACACGAATTATTTCCTTACACTTCTAACCCCGAACGTTTACGGCGTCTTCGACATTCTTCGCTTCTTGATTCTATTATGACGGATAATCTTTACACGGGCCCATTTCTCGACCCTCACGGGAAATCACCCCGGGTTGATCCTCAAGCTTCTACCTCGACTAAGCCCGGAGTTCATGAGGATCCCATTCCGAGTTCCATGACCGGGCCTTCCATTCCCATTCACCCGCCGCCTCACGAGCAATCGCTTGGATTTCAAGGGAGTGGTTTTACCACTTATGAGCACGCCACGGGCCCACACCAAGGTATTGCTTCTTACCCTCACTCTTCTATTGGTGGCTTTGTTCCCAACGTGGGAGGGCATGGTGCAAACCATGTTGGGAATGGTGGTAGTTTGGTTGGAAAGGGCCACGTGGGAGGGCATGGTTCGAACCGCGTTGCCCCCGGTTCTCATGGTGTTCGTCAACCCGACATGGGAGGGCATGGTGAAAACCATGTCGGGTCTAATGTGCTCTTGGATGATAATGATCCCTTTGATAACTTTGGAGGCCCGGATCCCGTTCCTTATTGCTATGGTGCTCATCGCCGTTCTCCAAATGTGCCCAATCCGAACCCCGGCCCGTATGGTTCTCCACCCGTGCATGCTTTCAATCCAACACCGAATGCGGATCCGAATGGTTATGGTGGTGGTCCCGGTTATGGTAATGATCATGGAATGCAAGAGGCCGAGCTTGATGAGTATGATTTGTTTGGTGGTTACGATCCGAGTGCTCCACTTACTCCGCCCGTTCAAACTATGAGGGAGGTGAGCCAAGCTTTCGTGGGGGCCCATGTTTCGTCTTGTATATATCTTCCCCCCGCGGTGATGGCTATTGATATCCGATCGCTCGACTTTGCCCGCCTTCCTATTTTTCACGGATTTTCCAAGGAGGACCCCCTCCAATTCATCAAGCAATACTAATGGCATGTCTCGAGTTTTCACCGTCCGAATATGATGAGTTTGGAGCATCTTCAACTCCGTTGTTTCGCATATGCTCTCCAAGATAAGGCTCTATCGTGGTTCATGGGTCTTCTTCCTAACACGATTCGCACATGGGACGAGCTCGAAAAGGTCTTTTTCAAACACTACTATTCCATGGAGAAAACAAATGACATGAGGGTAAAGATTATGTCATTCAAGCAAATGAAGAATGAGCCGTTTCACTCCGCTTGGTCTCGGTTCAACGATCTTCTTCTTAATTGTCTGCATCATCGTATACCCAAGGAGCTTCTAATTCAAACCTTCTATGAGGCATTGGACCCTCAATTTCAATAATGGTGGATACGACGGCGGGGGGAAATATGACGATCCATTCTCCACGCGTGTGATCGAAGATTTCTTGACGCTCTAGAAATCGTCTCCGCAATAGTACGGAGTCGACTGTAGATGCGGTGAGTTGTCCTGAGTCGTGTCTCTCGAGGATGGATGTGATCGGCCGTCGGTTTTTTCTTATTCGTTCTTATCGTCGGTTCGATTAAGCTAATTTAACCCTAGAAAGTGATAGTCATTGTTCGGTTTTTATAACTAAGATTTAAATTGAAACTTAAGATTTAAAAACATTAAAACTTTTAAAGGAAATTAAAGCTAATTTTAAAAACGATCAATTTAAACTAATTAACTATAAAAACTTAATTATTTGAAATTAGTAAAATGGAGGGAAAATTAAAGTCAACTTATTTGAATAAGTCAACAAAGTACTTAACATTTAATTAAGGGTTTAAAAAGGAAAATCTTAATGAACTTTTACAACTTGGAAATTGATTTCAACTTAATAACTTAAAAGCATAAGTTCATAAGCTAGAAAGCTAGAAAATAAAGATAGGGGTTTAAAATGATCAAAACAACCACAAAGCAAGAATTAAATTCCAATACAAGATCAAGATAAAATAACATGGAAATGAAACTAAATTAAAGAAAAGAGTTTACCAAATGTACTTGATTACTCAAAAGTTTGAATGAGAAAAGCTTGAAAGCTGAATGATTCTTCACAAAAGATCGCTAAAACAAAGCTTGATCACTAACTAGCTAATATCTAAACTTAACTAATCTATTACTAATTACTAGAATTTATAGGAATTAAAATGAGCTAAAAACATGAAAAAGACAATGTTTTCTGGTTTGGAGAGCTTCTTGGGGAAGAAAGCCACTCTGGAGCAAGTTGTATTATTGAAATGACGTCTGATTACTTATTCAATCTCAAAAACTACTTTTCAGTCGATCGACTGAAAAAGCAGTCGATCGACTGGCAGTCGATCGATCATGTCGGCAGTCGATCGACTGCGATGTCAAAATGGCCTGAAGTTCTGTAATTCAGTCGATCTTGAGGGGTCCAGTCGACCGACCGCAGTCGATCGGCCAAGTAGGCAGTCGATCGACTGCGTCTTCCAGAACGCCAAAATCCCCTGGAATCCAGTCAATTTTTTCCGGTTCAGTCAATCGACTACAAAAGTCAGTCGATCGACTGAACATTCAGTCGGTCGACTGGATTCCAGCGCCCGGCTCGATTTCTCGTTCTTTTCGCGTCCGCCGGTTTGTCGAACCTCGTCCGCTGCGCTTCCTTGCTTTGTCCGTCCATTCCCGAGTCGAGTATCAATGATCCCAAACGAGCGTGGGCCCCGCTTTGACATCCTACGGCCAAGAAAAACGAAAACTTGAAAAACTACGAAAATTAATAACAAAACGTACAAAAACTACGAAAATCTAGAAATACGAAAAACGGCCAACCCGACTCCTAAAGCAACAAAAAGCAAGCGAAAAACACGCAACGTGAAACAAAAACGATAATGAAAATATGTACAAAAAGATGCAAATCAACCACCCCACACTTAGAATGGTTGCTTGTCCTCAAGCAAAACTACGTATATTTACAAAATTACCCCCGACCAACCCTAGGCTAATGCACAAAAATAGTTCGAGACGTCGTACGCTACGTTGTTTGTTAGCTTCGGCTAAAAGGATGACAATGTGATTTGCTAAGGTAATTTAGATCGACTTCCGAAACCTAAAAGGACTTAAACTATCCAACAAGTCGGTCTCCCCGTCCTTACCCCGGCTAAGGTCTATCCACGCTCGAACCTTTAATCGACTCCTAACTAGCCAAGATCATCAACACTTCTCTTTACAAAAGTATACTAAAAATCGAAACAAATGGAAAAACGTGCTATACAATAACTTCAAGGATTTATAACGTATCCTTGTTTATTCATCTCTTTTCGTATTTTTCTTTTCTTTTTCTTTTTCTTTTTCTTTTTTTTATATGTACCGTAGACGTGAGGTACTTGCACAATAATATGAAAATACGAGGCTACCAAATGACTCCGATCAAATAACTTTCGAATTTTTTTTTCGATCGAGCACGTGGAGCAATTGATGACTCCAATTTACAAAAAAAAACCTATAGAGAGTGTTTAATGACGAGGGCTAGTCGAGAACGAGCACAAGGATAGCACGAAGCTAAAACCGAACGGGAATCCCAACAAGTTAAACCACCTAAATCCACTAAATTCGATCGAAAAACTAAACATCCTAACAAATCATCAAAACCGCGTCACTTCGCCAAGGGTCCAAGCAACAATAGCACACACGTTTCTCAAACTAAAACAAGCAAGCACACGACAAAATGAAAAACTTAAGACGATTTTAACCACCCCACACTTAAAACCTAGCAATGTCCTCATTGCGTAATTAAGCTAATAAAAGCGGTAAAAGTTGTAGGGTAAAGAAAACGCCCCTATCTCCAGCCTCGTGTCGTCGTGGTTGTGCAAAGGTCGTTAACGGGAACCGAGGTAAGCAACAGGATATCTACACGGTTAGGCAAGGTGGAAAAACTTGCACAAAAACGAACTATGTACAAAAACGAAAATCTTTTTGATTTTTGAATTTTTTTTTCAATTTGTTTGGGTTTATTTAATATTTTATTTATATATATATATAAATATATATTTTTTTATTTGTTTGATAATTAGGAAATAAATTCAAAATAATGAAAAAGAAACTATATATAAAAACAAAAGCAATTAAAAGGATTTTTTTTTTTACATGAGACGAGATGAGAAATAAACGAACATAATCGAAATACAAAATAAAATAAAATACAAAACAATAATCAAAGGATAACTAGGAGGTTTAATGACATCTCCTAGGTCGGGTACGGAGGTTCGCGGCCTCGTCTTCGTCCTCCTCCTCATTTTCGTTTTCACCGTCGCCTCCGTCATTGTCGTCGTCGTTGTCTCGATGCATCCGTGTTTCGACCAAAAAGAGCCGATGCTGGAGGCCGCGGAGAGCTCGGTCGTTTCGTGCTTGCCCTTCGTCGAGACGGTCGAAACGAACGTTCATTTGGTCGAACCGAGAGAACACGGCTTGTTGGAAATTTTCCCAACCCGTCTCGGGACCCGAGCCGGTGCTCGGACCTCCGTATTGCGGGACTGCCGCTTGGCTCGTGCCTTCTCCGAAAGGCGCGCCCGAACCGGCGTTCGGGACGTCGCCGGCCTCGCCTCGTTCATTCTCCCGGTGGCGTTGGCGTCGGCTCGCCGGGTTCGTTGGGGCTCGCGGCGTTTTGAACGTCAATTCCAAAAGATCGACCCTCGTCATGTTCGCCGATTCGGCCTCAAACCCGAAGTAGCGGGCAAGAACGGTGATCATCGGCCCCATGCCGACTCGGGCGACGCTTCCCCTCTCGTCCTCCGAATCCCTTCAATTTGTGCTCGGATCAACGGAAAAAACGGGACCGGATGTCCATTGCATAGGCACCAAAGCACGTATATCTCGTGCCGAGTGAGGTTGGTGCTTTCATGCTTGCCCATTATGACGTGGGCAAAGAATTTGTAAGCCCCAAGCAATGACAATTCGACGATCGACGACTCCGAGTAACGATCCCGGCTACCACTTCCGCCCGTGATAGTCCCCCAAAACGCAATCTCACTAAATCCACTCACTTGCGTATACGAGGACTGATGGCAGTCAAGTCCGAGCATCGTTTGTATCACCCCCTGATCGATACGGCGTTTAACTCCCCCGAAACGCACATGAAAACCCCTGTCAAACGTATCCTGACACGTGGTGAAAAACTCGAGCACTAGCTCCTGATAAGCCGGTGCTCGAAAGGACGCGAACATCCGGCCATTCACTGCGTCGATGAAACTTAGTAGACGCGTGCCGAATCCGTCATAGTCCCCGTTCGCCACCCATTCGTCTAAACGCTCAATGTTAATGAAACGAGGGGTAGCGAAATGTCGCTGGGAAAGGTTTTGGAAAAGTTCCCCCTCGTCGGTAGAATAGATGGGGAAGGGGGCACCGTAATTTCCGGTGATATCGGGGTATTGTTGAAAACCGAAAACATGCTCGTCGTCGGAGTGACCATCCATGGTATATGGTGAAAATGGGGATGAAGGTAGTCGAGTTTGTAGTAGGGAGGTCTCGAAAACAAAACGAACGAAGATTGACGGAGAAACGACGAAAATAAAAATTGAAAGTTCTTTGGGGCACTATGTCGAGCACTTTGTGGGCGAGATTTTTGAAGGAGAAAATCAAACTAGAAAGGCTCAAATTCCTACCCACAAACACAATCAACAACAAAAATCAAGTTTCCTGGTTCCTAAAGGATCGTTTAAGCGAAGTACCTCGATTAATTTGGTCGAAAGTGAAATGAAAATTAAACGAGGAATCGAGCCTATCCCAAGGAGAATTTTGAATTTGGAGAGGAAGGAACAAAATGAGAAATCCCGCGTAATCTTGCCTGTCGATCGACCTAAGTCGTTTTCCCTCTTTTATTTTTATTTTCGGATCTTTCCCCCCTTTTTTTTATTTTTTTTTCTGCTTTTTTCGGCTTCTCGGTCGATTTTCTGGTGGAGAAAAAGGGACGCCGATCGACTGCTATTTATAAGCCCGCTGGTCGGGTCAGTCGATCGACTGCTGTTGATCGGGTGCCGACAGTCGATCGACTGCTCTGTCAAAAAGTACGAAAGTCCTTGTAATCCAGTCGATTCTGCCGTTTCAGTCGATCTGTTGCCAGTCGATCGACTGGCTGTCGATCATCAAATGACCAGTCGATCGACTGCTCTCTCAAAAAGCTTAAAAAGTACTGAAATCCAATTGATTTGATCACGTCAGTCGATTGTGCAGTCGATCGACAGGCATTCCAGTCGATCGACTAGATATGCAGTCGATCGACTGAATTCCAGCAGTCTACTCCAATCTTGATCCTGTTTTCTCCCAAAACTTCAAGATCTGGACCTACACAATCCAAAAACTCCATTAACACTATTTAAGGGATGGAATATACACTAAATTAAAAGAAAAATAAGAAGAGAATTAGAAAGTCGTGGGTTGCCTCCCACGTAGCGTGTTTGGTTTATGTCGTTCGCTCGACGATCTTAATTCCATGATCAAGATCCCATCGGGGGCAGATCACTCAGGTCTTCCTCCTCCACGATCATAGGCTCGAGCGCCTTGGTTTGTAACATACTGTGTTGGTAAGGTTTTACTCGTGCGCTATTAACTTGGAAAGGCTCGTTCGTTTTGGGATCGATCAATGTCACAGATCCGAACGGGGATATCTTCTCGATCGTGTACGGGCCGCTCCACTTCGACATGAGCTTCCCGGGGAACAACGTGAGTAGGGAGTTGTAAAGGAGCACTTACATCCCTTCCTACAACTCCTTGGGCGCTAGTTTCTTGTCATGGAGGAGCTTCATCCGATCCTTGTAAATACGAGCACTCTCAAATGCCTCGTTTCTTACCTCGTCAAGCTCTTCAATTTGGAGCCTCCGCTCCTCGCCGGCTTGTTTCAAGTCGAAATTGCATGCTCGGATGGCCCACAAGGCTCTATGTTCCATCTCGACCGGTAAGTGGCACGACTTCCCGTACACAAGGCGATAGGGGCTCATTCCGAGAACCGTCTTATGGGCCGTGCGGATAGCCCATAAGGCATCCACGAGCTTTGATGACCAATCTTTTCTATTCTGTTGTACGGTCTTTTCGAGAATGTTCTTGATTTGACGGTTGCTCGTTTCAACCTGACCGACCGTTTGTGGGTGGTATGGCATGGATACCTTATGAACGACTCTATAATTCTTCAGCACCCGTTCGAGTAGCTTGTTATTGAAGTGCTTGCCGCCGTCACTAATAATTACTCTCAGAACTCCGAATCGACTAAAGATGTTGCTGCGCACAAACTTCACCACGGTGTCGCCGTCATTCCTCCTCGTCGGAATTGCCTCAATCCACTTCGAAACATAATCAACCCAAACCAAAATGTATTCGAACTCATGAGACTTCGGAAAGGGGCCCATGAAATTGATCCCCCACACGTCGAATATCTCTACGGCCAAATTATATGTCATTGGCATTTGGTTCCTTTTCCCGATACTTCCGGTCCTTTGGCATCGATCACACCTTTGGCAATGGTCATGGGCATCCTTGAAGAGGCTCGGCCAATAGAATCCCGATTGGAGAACCTTGTGAGTGGTCTTTTGCCTGCCGAAATGTCCTCCGGCTAGGTGATTATGGCACTTCGTCAAAATCTCCCCTTTCTCCTCGTCCGGAACACACCGTCTCAACACACCGTCTTTTCCGATCTTGTATATGTGAGGTTCATCCCAATAATACTCTTGGCACTTGGAGAGAAACCTTCTCTTCTCATGATGATATAGGTCCGGGCGGAGTACTTCACTAGCAAGGTAATTGGTGATGTCGGCATACCACGGTGTGGTAGAAACGACAAATAAGTTCTCATGTGCAAGATTTTCTCCAATTAGCTCCTTTTCTCCCGTTGGGGCCTCGAGGCGAGAGAGATGATCGGCTACAACTTTCTCGCACCCCTTTCGGTCCTTGATCTCCACATCGAACTCTTGAAGCAA